>JAJOZX010000605.1:485000-652500 GCA_023014485.1 Bathynomus jamesi
GAATGTTCCGGTAGTTTCCCATATGCACACGTTATGGTTACGTTTCCTATTAATTGAGGGTATTCATTATCTCAAGAACTAGAGCCAAATCGGAAAAACTACTTTCATTTTGGAATTCAGCAACCCCAAAATACCCTAAATTCGTACGAATTTCCTTGGCAACGAAAATTTTTTTTTTTTTGTTGACCTGTGTTATCAATCGTAGATTCTGTTATTCAAGTACTATAGTTGCAGACTCGAGTGGGTTTGGTAATAGTATGACTAAGATAGAAAGAATTCATTAAGTTTAAAAATTTATGAGAAATTGCTTCACATTGCAAATTGATGTTGAAGTCACCAGCAGCTATGGCATTCGATTTATGAAAGTTGCATAACATGTTATCTAAGTGAAATAAAAAGCTATTGATATTAGTATTAGGTGGTCTATATATTGAATGGACAGAATATACATTACTTTTGTCTTTTATATTAACAGTCAGGCTTTCATTATCACTATTACATATAGAAAATACTTCGTTAGAGTCGTAAGTTTTCTGCACATACACAGAAATATCCCCAACCAATCTGACCATCTCTTACAGTATGATAAGGAACGTAATTATCTATATTATACAGATTTTTAATACTACTGTTTAACCAGGTTTCCGTAAGAATTATAACACTAAATTTCACCGTAGAAGTTTTCAAAAGGGTCAATAAGTAGTAATACAGGGTGTCCGAGAATAATCTGTACAATTTTTGGCTGTTATTAAAAGTCAACCATGAAGTGTAGAAATTCCAGTGTTGTCCCATTTTACAGAGAATCTCATTAAGTTTTTTCTGATACCAAGTTTTGACAAGTTTTTTAGAAATTCCAGTGTGTCCGAAAATTATCTGTACAATTTCATCTTTTAATAAAATTCTTGATAACACACGTAAAATTCTTAAACAAAATTATTTAGAATCTGTATTTTCAAAAGTTTCTTTTATTAAAGTAACGTTGTACAAACATTCGATATGTGCACCATCAGTGATTCGCAAAACATCCAATCGATAATCCAAATGTTGCCATGTACGCTGCAGCATATCCACATCAATTCGCTCAATAGCAGCTGTGATTCTTGCTTTTAAATCATCAATGTCTGTCACCCGCGTACAAAAAAGAAAAAACTTGTCAAAACTTGTTATCAGAAAAAACGTAATGAGTTTCTCTGTAAAATGGGAGAACACTGGAATTTCTACACTTCATGGTTGACTTTTAATAACAGCCAAAAATTGTACAGATAATTCTCGGACACCCTGTAGTTCCTAGGCAAGCTTCGAATGTTTAGATTTAGCACTGAAAATTTTTATAAATATCTTTTTGTAATACAAAGGCATTAAACTCGTCTATCGATGAGACCATGCAATTGCCTACACCAGATTCCTGTTCGAGATTCTCTAAACTGGATATAGAATTTTTTGTTAATGAATTGAAATGATTAATATCGGCACATATATTACACTGGTATGCATCAATTTTGCTGTCAAGGGTTTTGTAAGTGATTCTTATAGAGTTTTTCCTGCTGATTTCGAATCTGCAATCCGTTTTTCTCAATCAGCTCAAGTTATCCGGCTATGACCTCATAAGTAAAATAGAATTTTTCGTGATTTTGTCAAAGCGGAATTGGAACAGTAACATCTATCATCACTTGTTTCACTTGTATAATATCTTTTTTTACTTTTCAGGCATATAGATAAAATATTTCATAATGAATAGAGCGTGTAAAAATGATCCCAATAGATTCTGCTACATATGTGGGACGGTTACCATGCCAAATAACCAGTCCCAAATCACTAAATTTGTGAAGACAATGTATAGAGCATACTTTGGAATTAAGCTAGGGGACCAGGACAAAAATTTCGCCCCTCATATGTGCTGCAAGACGTGCATTGAAAATTTGAGAAGATGGAGCAAAGGCAGAGCGAAATCTTTGCCTTTTGGAATTCCCATGATTTGGAGAGAAGGAAAGGATCACGTGACATATTGCTATTTCTGCATGACAAACCTCCAAGGTGGGCTTATAAATTTATTTTTCTTAAATATTTTGAAATCCTCGTATGAAACTTGACATAATATTCACCATAATGTAATATTCACCATATATAGCATAATATTCACCATAATGGTAACCATACATTTACATATACATATTGTTATAGAAAATACATTTACACATACATATTTTATACAAGTTACATTTACATATACAATGATTGTATATTTTCTTTCTTTTCATTCATATTGTCCCCGAAGGGACAATATGAATGAAAAAGAAAGAAAATATACAGACTCCATCGACCTATTTCATATCTTACAGACCGCAGCCTTCCCTCACGAGCCGCAACTGTCTGAATGCTTCTTCTATTTCATATGCAAGTTTTATATCCATGTTTCTGTGTTTCTATTTTCAGGAGTTAACAAGAAGAATAAACACATTGTTGTATACCCTGACATTCCTTCTGCTATGAGACCTGTACCCCATGGTCTTGGAATTCCAATACCCGACCCACCTCAAACCCTGGACTTCGATGATTCTGATGATGAATCAATGACTAATGCCACTGACCAGTCCCAGTCGTATATACCTCAAAATACCGCTTCAAATGAGCCGAGGCCTCTCAACCAGGCCAAACTTAATGATCTTACCAGGGATTTAGGACTTTCCAAATTAGCTGCCGAGATCTTGGCTCATGACTTCGAGAGGACAACTTGCTGGCTCCGGGAACAACATTCTCCTGGTATAGGAAACGAGAGGAAGAATTCCACAAGTTTTTTGCAGTGCACGAAAATACCTCTTCCTTAGTGTACTGCTGCAATGTTGAGGGGCTAATCGAATCCTTGGGCCTGACATATAACGCATCAGAATGGAGGCTATTTATAGACTCGTCTAAACGAAGTTTGAAAGCAGTACTTCTCAACATTGGGAATAGGGTTGCATCAGTCCCTGTAGCACATTCCGTACAACTTACTGAGAGCTACGATAACATGAAAATTTTACTGGATGCTCTCGTATACGACCAACATAACTGGAGGATCTGTGGAGATTTGAAGGTAATACTAATATCATAAGTAAACTATTGCTATTGACTATGTTGTTTTTCCAAAAGTTATTTGAGAGCGTATAAGAACACTTAACTTCCCCACAGAAGTGATACAGTCCAATGCATAGATTTTTTTATCTGATAGAACAAATTCTCTAAATTCTTTAAATATTTTCACTTTTTTTTCAGATGTTTCCTCTGCAAATGGGATAGCCGAGCGGATGAGAAGCACTATGCACAGCGTGAATGGGCATCCAGAGAGAATTTTGAACCTGGGTCACATAATGTCGTTTCAGTGCCCCTTGCACCACCAACAAAAATTTTGCTCCCACCACTTCATATTAAGCTGGGCTTGATGAAAAATTTCATCAAATCAATGAATAAGGAGGGTTCAGCATTCCGATATCTCGAGAGTAAATTTCCTCATATATCTGATGCTAAACTAAATGCTGGGGTTTTTGATAGTCCTCAAATTCGAACTTTGATCAAGGATACTCAGTTCGAAAACGCAATGACTCCAACTGAGAAGGATGCCTGGCAGGCATTCAAATCAGTTGTCACTGATTTTCTTGGCAAGCGTAGAAGTCCAGAATACGAGTCCGTTGTCGAAAACTTGATGGAAGCTTTCAAAGCTCATGGGTAGCGCATGTCCGTAAAAATGCACTTTTTGTGGTCCCACTTGGACTATTTTCCTGAAAATTGCGGGGGTTATAGTGAGGAACAGGGTGAACGATTTCACCAAGATATCAAAATAATGGAAGAGAGGTACCAGGGAAGCTGGGATATCAATATGCTGGCGGACTATTGCTGGTGTTTGAAGCGAGACGTGCCCGAAGAAAAACACAGACGGAAAGCCAAAAAAACTTCATTCCTTCCTCAATAAACTTTTTTCCATATTCATTGTATGAATAAAAGTATTTATTCACACAATGTTTTCATTTTTCACGAGTGTTCTTATAATATTACTCGTATCTACAGTGTTTAAGCTAAAAAAATCAATAAATTTGGGGATAAAATTGGACTTATATAAATGGCCAATAGAGAAAAAACCTGACCTGATTGAGGAAAACCAATGTCATTTTCGAATTCAGCATGGTCGAATTATATAATATGAGTTGAAAAAACCCTCACAGCAGACAAAACAATTTCATATGCATACCAGTGTTATGAAAGTCTTTATCGATGAAAGCCATTTTAACAGTAGTTCTCAAACAATTTCACTTAATACAGAATATGGGAATAAAGAGTTACCGCCCAGTTGAGCCGAGAATGGGAAAGTCGACTGAGGAGATTGTATGCGGAGTTATTCGCAAGCCTCCTGTATGTGGAGTTATTCGTAGGCCTCCTGTGTGCGGACTGTCGGCTGGCTTTTTCGTAGTTCTCATAGCTTCGAATGTTTTTTCACTAACAAGGTGAGCTCCTTTGACTCTAGTATTCAGCGTTGGAGGAGTCTCTCTTTCTTTAATAATTAACTTCACTCCAAGAAAGTAGGCAACTTTCCCGAGTCTCCTCGCTTCTATGAGTTTAGGGAGCTTTTCTTTACGAATTTTACGTGTTTCTTCACGTACGTCGTCACTGACGAAGATTTTTGATCCTTTCAGCTTTCTTCTGTTTTTTAGTATTAAATCTCTGTGAGTTTCATCCTCACACATTACTTTTATAGCTGAAGTGGGCGTCTTAGATTCAGTCGTGTCTTTAACTCTAGAATTTGCCTTTTGTGGTGGAATATTTTTTTAATCTAAAAGCACTTTTGATCTTAATATTCCCCAAATTCAGTTTATCTTTTATTATGTCCTCCACCTTTTTTGTTTCACCGTTCGTTTCTCTATTCATTTCAGATACCTCCATTGTTAGAAAATCTAGAAGAAGAAGAGCCATTGTTGTCCCAAGGCGATAGTATGACTAAGCTGAGTGATGCAGCATTGCTTTAGCCCTGTTCAAAAATCAACTTTTTCTTATTTTCATAGGTTTCTGTACTTTTTCCCATGCTTTTTGACCTGAAAAAGCCGGAAATCACAACCATTTTGACCTAGGTTGTAGGGAAGCATTGCCGCATGGAGCTTTAATTTTTCTGCCTTGAAATCGGCCAAAAGCACCAGTTCCGGGGTCCCGTGAATCATGTTTTGCACTATAACTTTTTATCTAAACAAGATAGAGCAACAAAATAGGCACCAAATTAAAGTGTTTTTAATCCTCTTTCTAACTTATACAATTATGATAGTCTTGGAACAAGAAATGGCACATTGGTACATACAAAGATTTCAGAAATATCACAAAATTCGTTTTCTCACACTCAAGGCAGACAAGGCGCCTTATTCATGACACAAATTTGAGATTAACATTTGTCACAAGTTAATCGATCAAGAAGTGAAAGCATTACATGATGATTAATTTCATAATGACATTTACACAGTCAGTTGTTGAAAGTTTGTTTCTTGAAGCTGTCAAAGCGGCGTCTGTTGAACTCCACAGCTTGAAGGAGATAGTCCCTTTGCTTGGCATCTGCTGTTATGACATTTGCAAAGTCGCTCATCATCTTGACACCACGTTCAGCAATGTCATTCACCGCTTTCAGATTCTTAACATAGTCCAACGCTTTTCTGTAGTCCTCATTCTGTGGCCAAGACGTGACAGGTTCCAGAAGCCACTCGGATCCAATGTTCAGTGTGTCCAGCAGGAAATGTGATTCTGGGCCAATGAGATCAACCAGGGTGGTCTTAGCTGTGACTCTCTGGAATAGAGGCTTTCCTGTTCTGAAGCTGTCTGGCTTCTCAGTGGCATGTAACTGGGCAGCAATGTCGTGCTTCAATGTGTCACTCAATCTACTGCTGAACAGAGCAAATGGCACGACTCCTGCTCAGGTACCATTTGTGGTTTTCCATCTATTAAGTACTGCATCAGCAAGCTCTGGGTCAGTTTTCTTGTACTTCAACATGTCCTGGATTAGACTTAGATCATTCACGGGAGCATCTGCAGCAGACATTGACATCATCCATACAGGAGTGTAGAACAGCGCAAGGAAGGTGTTGAGTCTTTCCAGCTTTGATACAGTGTCTTCGTCGTACTCAAGTTGATATCCAAACATCAGCATTTTCATGGAGTACAGGTTTCTGGCCATCCATCTGGCCTGATGAATGGCGCCTGGTCGACTCTAGTGAATACCTCGAGGAGGCGTTCCTCCAAGAACAATGACTGTCAGTTCAGCCATTTCCCTGTAGTCGGCTCTTGGAAGCCTTTCTGCTGTTAGAATGTCTTGGAGTATTTCTTCACTGTTCTTCTTCTTTTCCTTCAGCCATTTCCCTGTAGTCGGCTCTTGGAAGCCTTTCTGCTGTTAGAATGTCTTGGAGTATTTCTTCACTGTTCTTCTTCTTTTCCTTCAGCCATTTGCTGTTGATAGCCAGCATCTTTGGGTTTTCCTTGGACAAGTCCGTCCAAACATCCTTCAGATGCTCAAACCAGGGATTATCTGGCCCCTTCACCTTCCAAAACAGCTTCTCCCAAACTGCTCCTACTAGGATTTCCAGGATGTGATGTTGACAGGCCAGATAAAACACCTTTTTGTTCAGCATTTTCTCTAGCAGTTTGGCAGCTCCTCTGTGAACTCCACTGTTACTGGATGTAGTGTCAAAAACAAGGGCAGTAACATTATCCGTAAGTCCCCATGTCTCCAGTAAATCCATTGACGCCTCAGCCTGAGCTGTGCCAGAAGAATTGTCGATGACAGGTACTCCCAATAACTTTCCTTCAGTGTATGAAGGTGGACCAGACACTAGCACAGCTAAAGTCTCTGAGGTACTTCCAGGTTCACTGCCCAAGACATCTTTGAGCAACTTTCCATCCCAGTGTAAGGCAGCGTACTGTGGGGGGTTTTCACAAAACTTGGACATGTGACTCTGGCTGATATTATAACTGGACAGCATTTTGTTGCGACGTGTTGTTGAGGTTGAGATGACGAAGTTATCCAGATCAGCCCCTCCAGCTTTCAAGGTGGCAGAAACCATGGCAGTAACTTGATTGTCTGATAAACCAAGACGATCAGCTGTATTGCAGATGACATCACATTCCATGACTTTCCTTGGAAACGTCAAAGTCACACTAGTCACAGTGTCTTGATGGTGAGAACATCCAGGACGAGGCTGATGGTAATCCATGTCCTCTGTGTTAGCGTCGTTGTCAGTTGAGTCACCCCAGGTAATGTCATCCACATGAACAACTGCCGCTTGTTCTGCTGCAGCTGTAAAATAGCACAACATGTTAAGACAGTAATTGTTAAGTACATGCTAAATATCGCAATGGAGTAAAACTTAAAACTTTTTGTAACGTTCAAAGTAATTAGTTTTACCTTGTTCTTGTCTATGCTGCAGTCTTTCATTCCTCGCTGCTTGCTGCAGGGATCTTGTCTCAAAAATCTTGTCATGACCAGACATATGACCTTTCCTCTCAGTCTTTTGGTCTTCGTAGAACCTGATATCCTCATCTTTCTTCTCTCTGGATAACAGTCTGTTGTTCTGTATTTCCTGGATTGCATCTGGAGCTCCTATATCGAACAGGCTGTCTAATTCCAGCACAAATGCTCCTCTTTTTCCTCCAGGGTTACTTGCTCTTCCTTTGCTTTTCACCAGAGCACGATGTTTCTCATGTAGTTTCATGAAGAGCTTCATTGCGTTGTACTTGGTCATTGTCTTGATCCTAGCCATCTGCCAGAATGGGATGATAGATTCAACTGTTTCATATGCAAGGTCTTGAACCATGGGCCTCCCTGCATTTTCCGGTAAATTCTGAAGATTAAGGAAATACTGGAACGCCTGTCTGTTGGTGGGAAGCTGGGAACCACTGATAAAAGCTGAAGGGTATCCAACCAGGAAAGTTTCAGTGAGAGATCTGGTAGATGGCCCAGTTGACACCTGCCTGTGGACAGTACGTGGAGGTTCTGAGATATCAACTGTGCGCCCACGGAGCTCCCTCAGCTCCTTGCTTAATGCCATTGTGAAGTTGTAACTTGTAGATGGTTTTCTAGATTCTGATTGAGTTTCTGTTGTTTCCTGAAAAATGATAGATAATTATTATTATTATTATTATTATTATTATTATTATTATTATTATTATTATTATTATTATTTATTAATTTTATGCTCTTTCATTTGATACCTAATTTGTTGCTCTATCTTGTTTAGATCAAAAGTTAAAGTGCAAAACATAATTCAAGGGACCCCGGAATTGGCGCTTTGGCCGATTTGAAGGCAGAAAATTTAAAGCTCCATGCGGCAATGCTTCCCAACATCCTAGGTCAAAATAGTTGTGATTTTCGGCTTTTTCAGGTCAGAAAGCATGGGAAAATGTACAGAAACCTATGAAAATAAGAAAAAGTTGATTTTTGAACAGGCCTAGCATTGCTTGTATATATTAACTTAAGGTGTATATATATCCATCTCATAATTGTAAGGTTAGTGAAAAAGTCACTTAATTTAGAGGTAGCATTTTTGGGCTCTTGTGGCATCATTGTTTGGGCACTCTTGTGGCATCATTTTTTGGGGCACTGACGCGTCCTTTCTACTCGTTTGTTTAGATACAAGACTGTTGCATCGTGCAATGGTGCAGGTTGTGTTGTTGTTGCAAGGCTTAGAAAGACCATAAATGGTGCCCCTTTTGTTTTTTATCTTAATTTTATGCAACTGAGACCTAGGGTAGGCCCACATCGAGTCAGCAACCCTAGGTAGGACCTAATAGGACCTCCAAGTCCGTAAGTTTGTTTAGTCTAGCTTAACTTGGGCTGTAGGTTGAAGTAGCCCCTCAGAGCTTGGCCGTTGAGGGCTCAGCTGGGATTCTGAACCCAGTCAAGTAAAGTAAAATAACATGGGCCTTCGAACCGGATTCTAGCTGAAGACTGAGTCAGTGACTATTTTTCGGCAAAGTTCTGAGTGTGCAAATTGTAGCCCAAGTTAGGCCTGGACGGGTCGAGCATTGAGTTAAGGTCCCAGGGTAGAAAGTTTGGTCGCCCAATTGCAAAACTTGGCTGCTAGTCTGTCGTTGTTTTGGGCCTACATTTTTACCGGTTTGGTTAATTTTGGTTTCATTGTTCATAGGCGAAAGTTGCAGACTTCAGTGTGCCAGTTACTTGGGTGAAAAATGTAGTATTCCATACTGGTGGTTGGTCAGTACCCCAACCAAGCAATTCAGTTTATTTGAAAAAAGGCAAAATTTGAGTTTGATCAGTTTGGTTAAGTATTTTCGCCAATTCAGCTTATTTGGCATTGAGCCCAATTGTTGTTTGCATTGAAGATGAGTGCAGCTGAATTGAACAAGTTTAGAAAAAGGAGAAGCGCTTACAAAGGTGTAATTACAAAGGTCATTGCCACTATAGATTCTGCCATAGAGCAATAGGATTTAAGCTCAGTGACTGCACAGCTTTCCATATTAGAAACTAAAGAGGTTGCTCTAAGCGAAGTAAATGTTAAAATTGAGGCTCTTATAGAAGAGGATGAAATAGAAAAATGACATAATTTACTTTGAAGAGATTATTGATGACATAATTAAAGCATGCCACAGACCAAAGAGTTTAGCAGCTCAGTACAGTTAGAGACCAGGTCTAATAATGAAACACAGCCCTCAACAAACGGTGTTTGTGAAGTTAGGCTTAATAAGTCTGCAGTTCAATTACCGAGGCTTGTACTCAAAACATTTTCTGGGAGTATTCAGGAATGGCAAGGATGGGCAGACAGTTTTCATTCAGCATTTCATTTTAATCAAGTGTTAACTGCGGTGGAGACGTTTAATTATTTGCAGTCCCTCCTGGAAGAGAAGGCAGCAAAGACAATAGCAGGATTAGCATTAACAGAGGCTAATTATAATGTGGCTTGGTATATATTAAAGAAACGGTTGGTAAGCCAGAGATCTTAATTAAAAGCCACCTCCGTGAACGTTTAGCTATACCTCCTGTTAAAAATCCCAATAGTGCCAAGGAGTTACGGCAGTTATATGATGAATTTGAAGTTAGAACGAGGTCCCTGGACAACTTAGGTGTAGAAATGGAAAGGTATGGTGTTTTGTTGGTCAGTATACTGGAGTCTAAATTGCCTAGGTCAATTTTGCTTGAATTAAGTAGGGGACACTCTACAGGACATGTGTACATCCCCCTTCAGCAAATGTTAAGCCTTTTAGGTACAGAATTAGCAAGAGAGAGGAAATTCAGTTTGCACAGTGGGATGTTAAACAAGGGGACAAAGGAAGGCACAGCACCAAAGTTTCTACAAAAAGGAATAACCCACGTACAGTGTCAGCTCAACATGCATCCTCTGAGAATAAATTAAAGGGAATCAAGGAATGCATATTTTCCGAAGGCAACCACAAGTCATAAATGTGAGGTGGGTGGGGCTTTACCTGTTGAGGAGAGAAAGGACAGGGTAACTAAGTCCACAGCATGTTTTAAATGTTTTTGGAAAGGTCCCAGAGCAAGGTTTTGTAAGTTTAAAATTTTGCGTAGAAAATGCCATGGCCGGAATCAGCCATTATTATGTGAAAACACTCCTAGTAGGCCTACCCCAGAAGTAGAGACATCAGTGGCACATGCCACTGCTATGAAAGGGGGTAAAAGTAAAGGGGGATCATTGCAAACAGCTGCAGCATTATTAATTGGGAATGATGGCGAAGCTACTGTAAGAGTGTTGTTTGATAGTGGTAGCCATTGTAGCTTTATTAAGACCAGAATTTCCAGAAATTTGAAGTTTAAAGAATTTAAGAGGGAAAATTTAAAAATTTCTGGGTTTGGGGGTTCAATTCAAAACCGAACCAAAGTTAAAAAGGTAGAAGTTTTGGTTAAGGGGTTGTTACAACAAAGTCCCACTATCAAGGACAAAGCTGTAGAGATTGAGAAACTTTGTGCTCCAGTCACTACTTGTTTAAATATGGCATGTGTCCAAGAATTGCAAGTTAAAGGAATTAATTTGGGCAATAATAAGTTTAAAGAAACAGAAGATATTAGTCTTTTGATTGGAGCTGACTATTATTGGGACTTCATCACTGGTAACATTGTCCGCACATCTCAAGGTCCTGTAGCTATTGAAAGTAAACTAGGCTGGATGCTACATGGTAGCTATTGCAATGAAATGGAGGTTAAAGCACCTTTTGTTAAGAATGAGGAGAATAGCCATGGTTTGCAAAGGCATTTGAAAGCCTTTTGGGAACCTGAATCCAGTGGCATAAAGGACAAACAGGAGAAGCAGGTAAGTAGAGTGAACAGTGATGTTTTAGAGCAATTTGAAAAGGGTATTGGGTTTAGAGATGGTTGCTACGAAGTTGGCCTCCCTTGGAAGGATTCTTGCAAACCCAGCTCAAACCTTCAGCTAGCCAATAGGAGGTTGGAGACTTCATTGCACAGGCTAAAGAAAAATGAGTTGTTAAATGAATACGATGAGGCCATCCTAAGCTATGTAAAGGAAGTCTATGCTGAAAGGGTGCATGGTGAGTTGGTGAGCCAGAAGGCACATTATCTGCCACACCATGCAGTGGTACGGCGAGACAAAACTACCACTAAACTGAGGGTAGTTTTTGATGGCTCAGCCAAGGACAAAGGTGGTGTGTCCTTGAATGACTGTTTGAATGCTGGGCCAAATTTAAATGCAGATTTATTTTCCTTGTTACTGAGATTCAGGTTTGGTAGAGTAGCATTGACTACAGATGTGAAGCAAGCCTTTTGGAGGATAAAGTTAAAACCAGAGGACAGAGATACAGCAAGGTATCTGTGGGTGAATACAAAAGACTTGTTGGAAAATGAACCCAAGGTTCAAGCATATAGAATGAAGTCAGTGTTGTTTGGCCTCAGCTCTAGTCCATTTCTCTTGGCAGCTACTATGCAGTACCATTTTAAGAAATATTCTGAAGTCTCTCCTAATACTATTGAACACATAAGGCAAAATTTTTATGTTGATGATTTGTTGTGTTCAGTGATTAATACAGAAATGGCTAAACAGATATTCATGGAGGCTAGAGCTATAATGAGGGAGGCTGGTATGGAGCTTAAAAAATGGCAGACCAATCATTCTCAGTTACAACAGTTTATGAGTCAGTCCTGTGTAGAACCTGATGCAGCAGAAAGTATTGAGGATTCTGGTGTTAAAGAGTTGTGGGCAATAGACACTAAGATGCTAGGCATTGTTTGGCAGCAAGGAGAGGATTTGTTTACCTTCAGTGAGAAATCTTTAGTAGAGCTGGCTGAGAATGAGACAAGGTGGACAAAATGTACAGCTCTTAGTTTGGCTTCGAAGGTCTTTGATCCTCTTAGATTCCTGGCTCCATTTGTGATAAAGTAAAAAATTTGGTTTCAGAGCCTCTTGGAAATTGGACTTGGTTGGGACCAAGAGTTACCCGATCATATGTTGGTAAAGTGGAAATATTGGTTCAAAGAATTGGTACATCTTAGAGACATTGAAATCCCAGGATAGTACTTTGGAGAGTTCAACAATAGTCCAGATAATTTGGAGCTGCACATCTTTTGTGATGCAAGTGAGGAAGCCTATGCAACTTACATTTGTATAAGAGGCACAGTCAAAGAGGTAAGTTGCAGGTTGGTTGCTGCAAAGAGCAGAGTAGCACCTTTGAAAAGGCTTTCTATTCCAAGATTGGAATTAATGGGTGTAGTCATTGCTAGTCGGCTTGCAGTTACAGTGCAAAACTCTTTAGGCCTTTATGAAATTCCAAGCTATTATTGGATAGACTCCACCATAGTTTGGCACTGGTTAAGAAGCCAGGCAAGGAAATGGAAACCATTTGTTGCCAATAGGATAGAGGAAATTCAAGTACACACAGATCCAAAGCAATGGAAGCATTGTCCAGGCACCCAGCTGATTTTCCAACATGAGGAATTTCAGTGAAAGATCTTGCACAGTCAAGTTTGTGGTGGAATGGGCCAGAGTGGCTAAAACTTGAAAGTGAAAGCTGGCCTTCTAATCAGCCTATTGTAGGAGAATACCAAGGTCAAGAAGAATGGGTGAGTGAGATGAGAAAATGCAATGTGAACAGTTGTCAAGTTATGCAGCAGGACCTCATATTGAGACTTGAGAACATTAGCAGTCTGAAAAGGTTGTCAAGAGTGACAGCATGGGTATATAGATTTACAGGCAACATTAAGGGAGAAACAAGAAGGGAAGGAATTCTGAACAGTAAGGAGATTCAGCAAGCCAGGCAACACTGGGTGGTATATGTGCAGAAGGAAAAATTTGGTGAAGAGAGAAAATTGCTCACCAGCAGTCCATTACAGGTTTTACCAACACATTCTGCTCTCAAGGGTTTGGATGTGTTTTTGGATCAGGATGTATTGAGAGTAGGAGGTAGACTACGGTTTTCTGGGCCTCCAGAAGAGAAAAGACATCCAATTTTGCTACCTTCTGGGGGCCACTTTGTGGAACTTTTGATCCTGGATACGCACCATAAATTGTTACATGCTGGAGTTAGAGAAGTGATAATAGAGATCAGACAACAGTTTTGGATTCCCAAAATTAGACAAGTAGTAAAAAAGGTCTTGCATGAATGTGTGGTTTGCAAACGTTGGAGTGCAAAGCCTTATTATGAAAAGGTGGCTCCACTTCCAAGAGAACGGTGTGTCTATACAGTCCCATTTGATGTAGTGGGAGTAGACTTCGCAGGTCCAGTCTATGTGTATGAGCAAGGGGAGTCTAACAAAGGTTATATATGTCTTTTCACATGTGCTACCACCAGAGCAATCCATTTGGAGTTGGTAAGCAACTTAAGTAGTGATGTATTTCTTTGACCTTTAAAAGGTTTGTGAACAGAAGGGGTTTCCCAAATAAAATCATATCGGATATGCAGAAGAACTCCAAGAAGTTTGGTCTTTGCTAAAAGAGGAGGGATTCCAATCCTACTTTTCACACCATGGGGCACAGTTTATTGTTGAGAGAGCACCATGGTGGGAGGATTTTGGGAAAGGCTAGTGAGAAGTGTAAAGTGTCCATTAAAGAAACTTTTGGCTAATGCTCATTTGAGCAAAGAAGAATTCCCCACTGTTTTGTGTGAAGTAGAGGCAATGGTGACAGCAGGCCTATCACCTTTGCTTATAACAGTATGCAGGATGCAGAGCCATTGACACCAAATCATTTTCTTTGTGGTAAACGATTAACATGAAGCCCCAGTTTGCCAGAAGATTTACAACCTATCCAGAGCGGTCAAGAAGAATTAACCAGAAGGTTCAAATACCTTGAAGAGCTACAAGATCAGTTATGGAAGAGGTGGCAGATGGAATACTTGCCATAACTCAATTATTACCCATCAGGCAATGTAAAGGGCTCCAATGCAAATTGTATCAAGGTGGGTGAAATGGTAATGATTGGGGATGAAAGACCAAGGCAATGCTGGAAGCTTGGCATAATTGAAAAGTTGTTTGTTGGCAAAGACAATTTAGTTAGGTCTGCACTGGTAAAGACTTCAGGAGGAAAATTAAAGAGACTTATACAAAAACTCTATGCTTTAGAAATCGGCAAACCACGGATAGTCAAGATGAAGCATTTGGGTTATAGCCTCATGGAGAAGGCTTGGCTAAACTTGCAGAAGGTAACGACAACAATGCCTCTTCGGTGGGGAGTGTTAGAAAATCTAGAAGAGGAAGAGCCATTGTTGTCCCAAGGCGATATGATGACTAAGCTGATTGATGCAGCAGTGCTTGTATATACTAACTTAAGGTGTGTGTGCAGTGGCGTATCAAGGGAGGGGCGAGAGGGGCGACCGCCCCGAGCGGCACTTCCCGAGGGGCGGCAAATTACTGTCAGGCGGGCGCAGTATGCAAAATTTTGGGTTTTTGTTTTAAAATGTAACCCTCCAAAAAATTATATCTCATCATTGTCGCGCGTTATTTGTGTACAAAATATCCATGGTTTTGGTGAAAAATCATCATTAAATGCTATATATGCCACCTCAATGCCACTATTTCCACAAATAGTTGCGTTAGGGATATGTTAAAACTACTTCAGTGGATCGTTAAATGGGATCTAGTGGAATCTTTGCCTCATATAACAATTGCCCTCCGGATCTGTCTAACTACATGCATGTCCGTGGCAAGTTGCGAACGAAGTTTCTCGAAACTGAAACTTATAAAACTTACCTCAGGTCAACTATAAGTCAATCTAGACTGAGCAATTTGGCGATTATTTCAATTGAACGCGAAGTTGCAGAGACAATGGACATAGAAAAAATCATTCATGAATTTTCTGTTATGAAAGTCCGAAAATTTAACTAGGCATTATACATTATATAGTTATTGTTAAAATTATGTAGTGTATTATGTACGGTACATTATGTAGTATTGTTAAAATTGAAGTTGCTTTATTTAAGTTTTTCTTCCAATAAAAGTTTTGTTTAGAAGTGTATTTTTGTAAAGGAATTGTTTTTAAAATTTAAAATTGTTGCAGGGGGGGGGGCATTTTCGCCCCGATCGGCAAAAAGTATTGGTACGCCTCGTGTGTGTGTGTCCATCTCATAATTGTAAGGTTAGTGAAAAAGTCACTTAATTTAGAGGTAGCATTTTTGGGCTCTTGTGGCATCATTTTTTGGGTACTCTTGTGGCATAATTTTTTGGGGCACTGACGCGTCCTTTCTACTAGTTTGTTGAATGCTGCACTTACAGGGCGTGGTCTTTTAGAGAGCTCTCTTGCAACTCAGTTTGGTGTTTAGATACAAGATTGTTGCATCGTGCAGTGGTGCAGGTTGTGTTGTTGTTGCAAGGTTTAGAAAGAAGACCATAAATAGTGCCCCTTTTGTTTTTTATCTTAATTTTATGCAACTGAGGCCTAAGGTAGGCCCACATCGAGTCAGCAACCCTGAGGTAGGACCTAATAGGACCTCCAAGTCTGTAAGTTTGTTTAGCCTAGCTTAACTTGGGCTGTTGGTTGAAGTAGCCCCTCAGAGCTTGGCCGTTAAGGGCTCAGCTGGGATTCTGAACCCAATTAAATAAAATAAAATAACATCAATTATGATTAAGTTATTGGCACGTGAATTATCGTCTAAGCTGTTTAATTTATTCCTAATTGAATTGTGCTCGTTTTTTATCATCTTCATACTAAGATTGTTTTTAGTAAGCGAGTTTAGACTAGAGTTAAGATCGTTTATCTCATAGTGTGCATACTGAATGCTCTTTTCGAGCTTCACATTTCTATATTTCAGTTTTGCATTGTCCCTCTTTAACAATTCGTTATTATGTTGCACAACTTTTATTACTGCCTCAAGGTCTTTGATTACACTATTACTTTTGTGTATGAAGTCAAAGAGGGAATTATACTTATTTGCTAGGTCCTTCATTTCAGATTTCAGGCCGTTTACCTGACCTTTGCAAGCCATTTTCAGCAATTAAAAATTCATTCATTCGTTCGTTCGTAAGTTTAAAGGTCTCGCTCGTTCGGTCGTTTGTATACCCATTACTTCAAGATCACTGCTTGTCGCCTTGTAGGACTATGAAGGTAGTGCCGGATGTCGCTAGAAAATCTTGAAGATATACTTTATGTAATATTATTAGTTCCCCGCCTCTTTCTGATTGTCTTCAATCCCTCTCTTTCTTTCCTATCGCTATTATAACGGACACTGCCCTTCTGAACTCTCTAACTGCATGTGTCGTAAAATGTATTTTTTATTTACCTTACATTTCTTTAAAAACGGTGTTCTTTCGCATCCATAGTCCAAGGCAAGCAGAGATTGACAGTGGTCATGCTGTGACACGTGCTTCAGTGCATGGAAATGCATGTTAATAATAACAAGAAAAAACTCTAATCGTCACTAGAACAACACTTTGGATTTAATACCAACAGAGAACATTTAACGTATTTACCGCAGCTGTTATATTTAATTTCTTAATGGAGAGTCTATACTCTAATTAAAAAAATATCTCTCACCCTTCAGCCGACCGACTGTAAGAAGCTCAAGCACTGACATTGGTTCACGTATTGAAAAGTGCTGGTCTCTGAAGTGCGTGGATTACTCACATACAAAGTTTCTAAAATTTACCTTAACACCCATATCCTCGGTAAAAAGTTTTTGGTAAGTGGTGCACTGAATTACCGTCATTCAGTGCACAATTTCTTTTTGAATACCTGTTAAAAAAAGTTGGGTAGAAATAACCACATATATTTCCAAATAAAATGTAAACAAAATAAATATAGAATAAAAATAACAACCCTCGTTTCTAACCAACTAGTGAAGTTGGGTTTCCCTAATTAACAAAAAGAAGAAAAAAAAGTTTCTGAGACAAAGAAAAACGGAGCTCTTTGTTAATCATCGAAAATTTTGACTGCTGAATTAAGTGGGCTAGTTTTTTCGTAAAAAAATTCTCGTAGTTCCCCAACTAACCGGGCAACTTAAAGTCAACCTTTAAACCTCATTATTAATAGGCTGGCCATATTTCCTTGAGACAAAAACGGGACAGTGGGATGGCAAAAAAGGGACGGGGGTTATGTAATATTCTGTATTCATGAAAAAGTAAGTACATAAACATATTGACTTACAATTATTGTCTTGATAGAAACCCATACAGAACCCATAAAAAAAACGGTACTGTCCCGTTCAAAACGGTACGTATGGTCAGCCTAATTATTAACCACTGCAATTAAACTAAAACCCTGTTTAACTAAATAGTGGCCTACCAGAACTAGGTGTAAGTAATTTAATTAAAATACATAAATAAGGTAAGAGATTAAAACTAGGTACCTAGAAGAAACTCGAACGGCTACAACAGCCCTAACTAAATAATTAAATGGCTGTTATAGCCCCTATTAAACTTAAAGACAATATAGCCCTAACTTAACTTGAGTAAAAACCTTCAAAAACCTTAAACCTTTAAAAACAAAAACTTAAGGGCAATACAGCCCTAGCCTAACTTAACTGCAAACCTAGGTCTGGGAAATAGCCCCTATAAATAAATAACTTAGCAGTGTGCCAAATAGTAACTTAAAACTTAACAAATAAATTCAAATCTGGAAACTAAATGAAACTTATGGATTAGTTAGAAACAGAAAGGGTAACGTTCAACTGGCAACTTCATTTTTGGTAAGTCTAAATTAATTTTAATGAATTTAGTTTGACCATAGTTAGTAATCTGGCTGCCGACCAAATTCTAACCTTAAAACCACTGCAGCCTACAGTGAAAAAGTCTGTAGCTATGTTGACAGTGTCTAAATGGGCCATTATTATTTCTATAATTACTGTCTATTTAAAGTAAACTTAGCCTTAATATTGCACCTAAATAAAAATAATCTCTCTCTCAAAAAAAAAAAAAAATTTTTCAATAAATTTTTCAATAACACCGTCATACAATATAGAGAATAGAAGACTACAACATACACAAATAAATAGTTTCCCCTTAATACAATTTTCTTTACAGTGCCTATATTGTGCTCAATGGAGAAAAATAGTTTAAGGTAAACAATTGTAATTTGAAATAAACTATTAAATGTTTATATCTAATTTCTTGTTGTTTCAATAATCTATATATAATATATATATATATATATATAAAATTTTGATTGGATCACCGAACCGTTTGTTTGTTTTTAACAAATATTTAACAGTCAGTAGAAATTTATTTATATCTAAATTTTTTTTTTCATTTTTTCAGGATTTTATAGAAAAATATAAGCTGTATCACAAGCAGTGGTCGTTTCAATATTTATTTATTTTTTGATGAAAAATTAGTTTATTTTTAGATAATTATGTCATAAGTGAGTATAAAGAATACGTTAAATAATTTCCGGCAAAATGTTACAAAGTGCTATTTGGAAAAGCTAAAATGCGTTGTCCCCCGCTGGGGGAGCTACAGCTCACCCCAGACCCCTTAGCTTAATGACTCGCGCTATTGGTGCTCGCCGATTTACACCCCTATTTGTATCAGAACCGGTTTTAAAGAAATTGGCAGCACACCCCTGTCTTAATAACCCCCCTCACTTCCCGATCTGCCTTTGTCGACCAGTGGGAAAAGCTTAAAAAATGCTCTGAGTTATAGGGAAACTAAAAGCACACTCAGGGCAGAACCGGACAAATGGAATGCCACACTGATCAAAAACTGCAAGAATGCAATCGCTGAGGCCTATATTGGATATGGAGACGATCACTAGACACGGGAAAAATATCGGACATCCTGAAGAGCGCGAACATAGTCCCAATATACGTGTATAAAGGATGAGATCGATCCGAGGCCAAAAACTATAGTAGTTAGACAGAAAATCTATGACTCTTTGGAAACTCAGAAAAAATTAAATGATAACCAACATGGGTTTCGGTCAGGCAGATCATGCCTATCACAACTAATGGAACACTACAACATTATTGATGCACTGGAAAGTAATGAAAACTATGATGTAATATACACAGACTTTGCCAAAGCGTTCGATAAGTGTGACCATGGAATCATAATATATAAACTAAAATATATGGGAATAACAGGAAAAGTAGGGAAATGGATATATAATTTCCTTAATGAGCGGCGGCACGTCGTTACAGTACAAGGAATATCTTCATCAGAATCAGAAGCCCTCAGCTCAGTACCACAAGGAACATTATTAGCTCCACTTCTCTTCATAATCATGCTAAATGACATAGATGAGGACGTTACCAGAGACAGTACAGTAACAGCCTTTGCCGATGACACAAAGATCAGTAGAAAAATAAGAAACCCAGAAGATATAGGATCTCTACAAACAGACATGAACAGAATCTATAAGTGGACGGAAGACAATAATATGAAGTTTAACACAGAAATTTAAACTGTTACGGTACGGAAAAGGGAGGACCCATGGAATATTATACCTCAAATGGAGAGGAAATTCGAGGAAATTCTAATGACTGACGATGTGAAATTTGAAACACAAAATAAGATAGTATTACTGTTATCTTATTTTGTGTTCCAAATTTTACATCGTCAGTCATTACAACTCCTAAATCTTTTGCAGAGCAAAAAGAATAATTGGCCAGATACTGAGAATCTTTAAACGAAGGGATAGCAATATAATGATTCCTCTACTGAAAACACTGATCATACCCAAATTGGAATACTGCTCGGTTCTAACATCCCCATATAAAAAAGAAGACATTAGAGAGCTAGAAGGGATTCAGAGAAGCTTCACAGCCAAGATCAATGGGTGCAAATAATTAAATTACTGGGAAAGGTTACGCGAATCAAACTTATATTCACTGGAAAGGAGAAGAGTGAGATACACCATTATTTACACTTGGAAAATAATGGAGAAACTAGTCCCTAATCTTACTCTGAACCCTGTAACTCCCCAAACAACAGTGGAAAGTAGAAAAGGAAGACTGTGTCGTGTTCCCACATTAAAGGCTAGACAGGGAGTGTAGCCCTGTTCAAAAATCAACTTTTTCTTATTTTCATAGGTTTCTGTACTTTTTCCCATGCTTTTTGACCTGAAAAAGGCCGAAAATCACAACCATTTTGACCTAGGTTGTTGGGAAGCATTGCCGCATGGAGCTTTAAGTTTTCTGCCTTGAAATCGGCCAAAAGCACCAGTTCCGGGGTCCCTTGAATCATGTTTTGCACTATAACTTTTTCTAAACAAGATAGAGCAACAAAATAGGCACCAAATTAAAGTGTTTTTAATCCTCTTTCTAACTTATACAATTATGATAGTCTTGGAACAAGAAATGGCACATTGGTATATACAAAGATTTCAGAAATATCACAAAATTCGTTTTCTCACACTCAAGGCAGACAAGGCGCCTTATTCATGACACAAATTTAGATTAACATTTTGTCACAAGTCTAATCGATCAAGAAGTGAAAGCATTACATGATGATTAATTTCATAATGACATTTACACAGTCAGTTGTTGAGAGTTTGTTTCTTGAAGCTGTCAAAGCGGCGTCTGTTGAACTCCACAGCTTGAAGGAGATAGTCCCTTTGCTTGGCATCTGTTGTTATGACATTTGCAAAGTCGCTCATCATCTTGACACCACGTTCAGCAATGTCATTCACCGCTTTCAGATTCTTAACATAGTCCAACGCTTTTCTGTAGTCCTCATTCTGTGGCCAAGACGTGACAGGTTCCAGAAGCCACTCGGATCCAATGTTCAGTGTGTCCAGCAGGAAATGTGATTCTGGGCCAATGAGATCAACCAGGGTGGTCTTAGCTGTGACTCTCTGGAATAGAGGCTTTCCTGTTCTGAAGCTGTCTGGCTTCTCAGTGGCATGTAACTGGGCAGCAATGTCGAGCTTCAATGTGTCACTCAATCTACTGCTGAACAGGGCAAATGGCACGACTTCCTGCGTCAGGTACCATTTGTGGTTTTCCATCTTATTAAGTACTGCATCAGCAAGCTCTGGGTCAGTTTTCTTGTACTTCAACATGTCCTGGATTAGACTTAGATCATTCACGGGAGCATCTGCAGCAGACATTGACATCATCCATACAGGAGTGTAGAACAGCGCAAGGAAGGTGTTGAGTCTTTCCAGCTTTGATACAGTGTCTTCGTCGTACTCAAGTTGATCTGCAAACATCAGCATTTTCATGGAGTACAGGTTTCTGGCCATCCATCTGGCCTGATGAATGGCGCCTGGTCGACTCCAGTGAATACCTCGAGGAGGCGTTCCTCCAAGAACAATGACTGTCAGTTCAGCCATTTCCCTGTAGTCGGCTCTTGGAAGCCTTTCTGCTGTTAGAATGTCTTGGAGTATTTCTTCACTGTTCTTCTTCTTTTCCTTCAGCCATTTGCTGTTGATAGCCAGCATCTTTGGGTTTTCCTTGGACAAGTCCGTCCAAACATCCTTCAGATGCTCAAACCAGGGATTATCTGGCCCCTTCACCTTCCCAAACAGCTTCTCCCAAACTGCTCCTACTAGGATTTCCAGGATGTGATGTCGACAGGCCAGATAAAACACCTTTTTGTTCAGCATTTTCTCTAGCAGTTTGGCAGCTCCTCTGTGAACTCCACTGTTACTGGATGTAGTGACAAAAACAAGGGCAGTAACATTATCCGTAAGTTCCCATGTCTCCAGTAAATCCATTGAAGCCTCAGCCTGAGCTGTGCCAGAAGAATTGTCGATGACAGGTACTCCCAATAACTTTCCTTCAGTGTATGAAGGTGGACCAGACACTAGCACAGCTAAAGTCTCTGAGGTACTTCCAGGTTCACTGCCCAAGACATCTTTGAGCAACTTTCCATCCCAGTGTAAGGCAGCGTACTGTGGGGGGTTTTCACAAAACTTGGACATGTGACTCTGGCTGATATACCTGGACAGCATTCTGTTGCGACGTGTTGTTGAGGTTGAGATGACGAAGTTATCAGGATCAGCCCCTCCAGCTTTCAAGGTGGCAGAAACCATGGCAGTAACTTGATTGTCTGATAAACCAAAACGATCAGCTGTATTGCAGATGACATCACATTCCATGACCTTCCTTGGAAACGTCAAAGTCACACTAGTCACAGTGTCTTGATGGTGAGAACATCCAGGACGAGGCTGATGGTAATCCATGTCCTCTGTGTTAGCGTCGTTGTCAGTTGAGTCACCCCAGGTAATGTCATCCACATGAACAACTGCCTCTTGTTCTGCTGCAGCTGTAAAATAGTACAACATGTTAAGACAGTAATTGTTAAGTACATGCTAAATATCGCAATGGAGTAAAACTTAAAACTTTTTGTGACGTTCAAAGTAATTAGTTTTACCTTGTTCTTGTCTATGCTGCAGTCTTTCATTCCTCGCTGCTTGCTGCAGGGATCTTGTCTCAAAAATCGTGTCATGACCAGACATATGACCTTCCTCTCAGTCTTTGGTCTTCGTAGAACCTGATATCCTCATCTTTCTTCTCTCTGGATAACAGTCTGTTGTTCTGTATTTCCTGGATTGCATCTGGAGCTCCTATATCGAACAGGCTGTCTAATTCCAGCACAAATGCTCCTCTTTTCCTCCAGGGTTACTTGCTCTTCCTTTGCTTTTCACCAGAGCACGATGTTTCTCATGTAGTTTCATGAAGAGCTTCATTGCGTTGTACTTGGTCATTGTCTTGATCCTAGCCATCTGCCAGAATGGGATGATAGATTCAACTGTTTCATATGCAAGGTCTTGAACCATGGGCCTCCCTGCATTTTCCGGTAAATTCTGAAGATTAAGGAAATAGTGGAACGCCTGTCTGTTGGTGGGAAGCTGGGAACCACTGAGAAAAGCTGAAGGGTATCCAACCAGGAAAGTTTCAGTGAGAGATCTGGTAGATGGCCCAGTTGACACCTGCCTGTGGACAGTACGTGGAGGTTCTGAGATATCAACTGTGCGCCCACGGAGCTCCCTCAGCTCCTTGCTTAATGCCATTGTGAAGTTGTAACTTGTAGATGGTTTTCTAGATTCTGATTGAGTTTCTGTTGTTTCCTGAAAAATGATAGATAATTATTATTATTATTATTATTATTATTATTATTATTAATATTATTTATTAATTTTATGCTCTTTCATTTGATACCTCCTTGCTTAATGCCATTGTGAAGTTGTAACTTGTAGATGGTTTTCTAGATTCTGATTGAGTTTCTGTTGTTTCCTGAAAAATGATAGATAATTATATTATTATTATTATTATTATTATTATTATTATTATTATTAATATTATTTATTAATTTTATGCTCTTTCATTTGATACCTCCTTGCTTAATGCCATTGTGAAGTTGTAACTTGTAGATGGTTTTCTAGATTCTGATTGAGTTTCTGTTGTTTCCTGAAAAATGATAGATAATTATTATTATTATTATTATTATTATTATTTATTATTATTTATTAATTTTATGCTCTTTCATTTGATACCTCCTTGCTTAATGCCATTGTGAAGTTGTAACTTGTAGATGGTTTTCTAGATTCTGATTGAGTTTCTGTTGTTTCCTGAAAAATGATAGATAATTATTATTATTATTATTATTATTATTATTATTATTATTATTAATATTATTTATTAATTTTATGCTCTTTCATTTGATACCTAATTTGTTGCTCTATCTTGTTTAGATCAAAAGTTAAAGTGCAAAACATAATTCAAGGGACCCCGGAATTGGCGCTTTGGCCGATTTGAAGGCAGAAAATTTAAAGCTCCATGCGGCAATGCTTCCCAACATCCTAGGTCAAAATAGTTGTGATTTTCGGCTTTTTCAGGTCAAAAAGCATGGGAAAACGTACAGACACCTATGAAAATAAGAAAAAGTTGATTTTTGAACAGGCCTACAGGGAGTGTCCCTAACCCTGAAAGAAAATAGTTTTGTTGTGAGAGGACCAAGACTATTTAATCAGATGCCCAAAGACCTAAGGAACACGCGTGGTGTTGCGGTGGACATCTTAAAAAGAAGATTAGACGCCTGGCTCAGAACAATCCCCGATGAGCCGGTCGTACCTGGCTATGTTGGGTGGAGAGTACAAGAAACCAACTCACTACTTCAGGAGGCCAACTCGAGAGGAGGGGCGACAAGCTTGACCTTCGTGAAATGAGGAATCATCGCACGGAACATTTGAAAGGTTGGAAGGTATATATATATATATATATATATATATATATATATATATATATATATATTTATATATATACACAGTATATATGTGTGTGTGTGTGTGTGTGTGTGTGTGTGTGTGTGGTGAAAATGAACAATGAATAATTCCTATATTCATGTATTCATATAATTCTTATATTCTTATATATATTTATATTCTTATATTCATATTTACATATAGAGTCAAAATTCGCATAACGCTGACACGAGTTAGGATAATTTTTTTATTTTTCTTTCTATTTTATTTTTGTTGAATAATTGATGAATTATTTATTTTAAATTACTTAATAATTTTTTTAGATTTACTATTCAACCTTTCAACTGTTCCGCGCGATGATTCCTTATTTCACGAAGGTCAAACTTGTCGCCCCTCCTCTCTTGGCTGTGAAGCTTCTCTGAATCCCTTCCCCTAAGTCTTTTGCTTTAGAATTTCTCTGAATGTCCTGTCCATTTGGGGTATAATATTCCATGGATTTTAGGTCCTCTCTTTTGCCGTACCGTAACTGCTGAAATTTCTCAGTGTTAAACTTCATCTTGTTGTCTTCCGTCCACTTGTAGATAGTGTTCATGTTTGTTTGAAGAGATCCAATATCTTCTGGGTTTATTTTCCTACTGATCTCTGTGTCATCGGCAAAGGCTGTTACTGTGCTGTCTCTGGTAACGTCCTCATCTATGCCCTTTAACATGATTATGAAGAGTAGTGGAGCTAATACTGTTCCTTTTGGTACTGAGCTGAGGACCTGTGATTCTGATGAAGATATTCCTTGTACTGTAACGACTTGCCGCCGCTCACTAAGGAAATCATATATCCATTTTCCTACTTTTCCTGTTATTCCCATATACTTCAGTTTATGTGTTATGATTCCATGGTCACATTTGTCGAACGCTTTCCAGTGCATCAGTAATGTTGTTGTAGTGTTCCATTAGTTGTGATAGGCATGATCTGCCTGACCGAAACCCATGTTGGTTATCATTTAATTTTTTCTGAGTTTCCAAAAAGCCATCGATTTTCTGTCTAACTATTTATTCTTTCATATATTTCGGTGAGATGAAATGCAAGCGACACTGGCCTATAGTTTTTGGCCTCGGATCGATGTCATCCTTTATATGTTGGGACTATGTTCGCGCTCTTCAGGATGCCTGGCGTTTCTCCCGTGTCTACTGATCGTCTCCGTGTCCAATGTAGGGGCTCAGCGACTGCATTCTTGCAGTTTTCGATCAGTGTGGCATTTCATTTGTCTGGTCCTGCCGCTGAGTGTGCTTTTAGTTTCCCTATAGCTTGTGTAATATCATTTGTCGTAAAGTCGAAGTCCGTTATACTTTCCCTTTGTAGTTCTTCAAAGAACGTGTTTCTATCGCATATCAGTTTGTCAGTTTTGGGATACTGAAAGATGACTCGTACTGAGCTCTTAATATTTCGGATATTTCTGTTAGATCATCAGATAAAGCACTGTCTTCGTTTTTCAAAGGTCCAACAGTCGCATGGTTTTTCCACTTCCTTTTTGTAAAATTATAGAAGTACTTTGAGTTAACCTTCATCGCCTCTATAGCGTCGCCTTCTTCTTTTTCTGTATGCTTCTCAGTTAGTTCTTGTATGACGCAATCGATACTCTACAGTTTATCATTTAATATTTTTCTGATGTTGCTATCTTTACAGTAACTTAATTTTGCAGTCACTCTTTTTCTCTTTCGGAACAATGACCTCTTTTGTCTCTCGAACCTGCTTCTCTTTCCCCGTTGTTGTATTTTTGGGACATGTCTTTCCACAATTTCCAGCGTCTTCTCCTCTAAGGTCGTTAGCATCTCTTCCGTTGTTTTGGCCTCGAAGATGGATTTCCAATCTATTACTTCCATGCTGGATGTAACATCTTCCCAGTTTGTAACTTTGGAGTGAAAATTAAAAAATTTCGAAATTGCTTCATTGTTGTTCGTGTTCTTTCCTTTCTTGCTCCTTTTATATTGGTTGTTATTTCAATAATGTTGTGATCCGATATTATAGTTGGGGATATTTCTACATTATCAATTAGGTTGCTGTTGTTTGTGAACAGCAAATCTAGGCAGTTGTTTTTTCTTGTGTTTTCTGTTATTTCTTGTGTTAACATAAATTCATCAGCGAGAGCTAGTAGCATTTTTACCTGCTCCTGGTCTTCCCGTGTGCCCCCATTGTGCTGGTGTACACATATTTTTTCCTATCCTTTTATATTTCATGAATGGAAAATTAAAATCACCACAGAGAAAAATATTTGGGGTTGGAGAGTTTAGATCTTTTTCCCAGTTTCTGACCTCTGTAATGGAATCAGAGAATTTTGAGGTTGGCGTTTTCGGGGGTCTGTACATTACAATTAGCACCATATTCAATTTTTCAACGTTTGCTGCTACACAATCTACGTAGCTGTTTGAGGTACTTATAGTCATTTCTGCCATCCTCCTTTACGTCCCACTGTTCTGTCGGCTCGGAGGATGTTATAGTTGTCAATTTGTATTTCTTTTTTATCAATACAGAACTCACCAGTGGCGGCTCGTGATAAAATAAAATGGAGGGACTGCAAGCTTCACACAACAGTAGGGTACATAAATTTGACCTACCTCAGGTATGATTTGATGTCAACGGATTTTCAGGGCATGGTAGTAGTAATAGTGGTGGTAGAAGGGATGGTGGGGGTGGTAGTGGTGGCGGTAGGGATGGCTAAGGTGGTGATGGTAGTATTACTTGAAAATAAAATCGGTGCGTCGGCTCTTCGATGTAGCAAAATGGGTTATTACTTTTTCATTAAAATCCTTCATTTCTGTTATCATTTTATTTTAAATGGATATCATTGCTAAAGCAGACAGTCTGTCATTCACCATGGACCATGGTACTGCGCAAAAAAGTTTTAATTCTCTTCAAAGTTGAAAAGCACCTTCTGCCGTTGTCAATGTTGTTATTAAAATTTTCAGCAACTTGAGAGTGTCTGAAAATGTTGACTGTAGATGATTGTCATTCATCATCTCCAACAAGTCTATGAGACTTTCTGATTTACACAAATCTTCTCTTGTGTCCAGTACAGTAAGGTCGGTTCTCAATTTGTCTTTTTTAAGCAAGGGATAGGCTGCAACTGCTTGTGCAAGTTCATTACTAGGGAAATTTTTGGCATACACTGGAAAATTATTCACTAAAAGTAATTTGCTTGCTTCCAAATGATTAGTAAGGCTGAATCTCTCTCTGCACTGCAGCAAAATTACGTCACAGACCTTTGCAGCAGCTGATCTATCTGTATTAAATTTTCTTCTCTTCTACTCAGGACGCGACACTATGGCATCACATTCATCTCTTATCTTCTGAACTGCGGAATTAAAAACTTTTAAAGAGGCGTTAGCCTTAGCTGCATCAATATTTCTAGACTGAAGCTGAGAGAACATAATGTCAACGTGAGGCATTACTTTGGAGAAAAATTCCAACCTAAATTCGAATTCAGGATCATTCACAATTCTTTTGATACGAGCTGCTGCAGATCCAGTGTCTCTTGAGTTAGATGCTTCCAGTGTGCTGTAACTTTCAATTAGTGCATCTTTCATTTCATGCACAGCATTGACTGTTCTGCTCTTGAAATTCCAACGTGTTGCAGATGGCCTTGGAATTCGATGGCCAGCAACATTCTCCAATGCAGCCATTCTTTGTGGAGACAGAAAAAAATGCTGGTATTCCTGACAAGCTATTGAAAACTACTCGAACATTAGTGTTCTGTGATGTTGCCTTTTCCAAAATCAAGTTCAATTGGTGTGCATAACAGTGGATAAAGTTGGCATTGCTATACACTTCTTTTATTCTGGTTTGCACACCTTTATTGACTCCACTTAGAGCAGCTGCACCATCGTAAGTTTAGGCAATGAGCTTGTGTGGACAATCACCAATTAGAGTCTGGAGCTCTTTAAGTAACACACTTGATAAGGCTTCTGCTGTCTGGTTGATAGGGTTAAAAAATCCCCAGAATCTCTCACCAGGCTTCCTTTGTAGCTCATACCTTAGAACAATTACCATCTGTGTTTTATCGTAAATATCCGTTGTCTCATCACACATAACTGCCAAATATTCTGTATTCTTTACTTCTTCCTTGATCTTATTTTTGCAGATTTCCAATATAGATTCTAAAAGTTAATTCTGTATTGATTTAGATGTTCCTTTAAAAGCTGTAGCGGTCTTTAAATGAGCATCTAAGCTAGAATCCAGTTCACAGGCAAAATCAACTAATCCACGAAATACTCCCAGATTCTTGGAGCTCGTAGTTTCATCATGTCCTCTAAGAGGGCGTTCAAATTTTCCACAAAATTTTCCACAGTTTATGATTTTGGATAACACATCTCTGTTTTTTCTCACCTGTTCATTGTGTTTTGCAACTTAGAGTTTGTATGCTGTGCCAATTTGAGCTGCAATGTTCACTTTACCCAGCAACGATAACTCAATCATGTTATTCATGTGTTTAGCTGACTGCTCATGCTTCATTATTTTCTGTGGCAAATGCTTCAAGTCAGTCACACCACTTTTCGTCCATGAAGAGTCCCCACCAAACAATAAGCATGGAAAGCAGAATAAAGCATTTGACTCGTCACAACCACAGAGCCATTCACATTTCTGATAAACACTGATGTTAAACTGGCGTGTATATTCTCTGTTCTTGCTTGCACTATTCTGTTGAATGGATAAAACTGGTGTAGGTCTTCCTCTTGCTTTGATTTCAATTTTTTCATTTAATGTCAGCTGGGAAAAGTTGATGCTTTGCAAATACTTCACTCGATTTTCCATCGTCAAAGGGTAATTAACGAAAGCACGACTTAACCGCACGGTCCGCACGCAATGTAAACACGAGACTGAACTGTACCGACTGCAGCTCATTGTTTCCAGATGTGGTGTCAATTAATAACAGACTTGAATCGTACAGTAACTATGAAAGTAACTTAAATTTTGGTCTGGATTTAATGAAAATTCACTTAGTAACGTATTGAAAATAACATATAATGACTTTTTATCACGATATATTTGTTAGTAGTGTATTATTCTGGTGTGTCTGAAGGAATCATACGCCTGGCAGTGAGTGTCTGGGGGGACTGCAGCTCTGCAGCTCCTCGGCACGAGCCGGCACTGGAACTCACAGTTTTCACAGTTCGCTTGGCAGTCCTTTAGATGGGTTTCCGTGAGGCATGCAAAGTCTGCTCCGGTTTCTTGCACGAGTCCTTTCAGGTATAAAACTGTGTCAGAGGAATGATTTAATTTAAGGCCCTGAATGTTGGCTAGGATTATTTTTATTTTTTCTCTATCATTTTCACATACATTCGATTCGTTTTCCAATAGTGGTGCCGGTTTCGTTGTCTTGTGGTCCTCCGAGAATTTGACTCTTTTTATCTTTGTCGGTACCTGTTGTCCCGATAACGCATGAAGTGTCTTTGTGCGTGCCTTCTGTCCGGCTCTTGGATTCCTATATTTGTCATCTGACTGTATTTGCTGGATGGTGTTTACCAGCTGAATTGTGTTGGCTACGTCTAAAAAATTGGTAGCTCCCTTTGATGTTCGTTTTTCCTGTTCACCTGTTGCGTTCCTTTGAGGGTGGTGGTAACGGCATTTTTGTCCGTATTTGCACGTCCCATATCTTGCATGGGTGTTGCTGATAGTAATGTGCTGGAACTTGCAATTTTTTTTCAAATTTGCAATATCCTCTTGTATAATGTGTGTTACATAATGTGGGATGTGCAGAGATACATTGCCCATCCCGATATCTGCAGTAACCTTTTGCGTAATATTTACAAACGGTATTTTCTACGCTTCTACTTCTTGTTATCTGGTTATCTTCTATGTTCTTAATTTGGATATTATCATTATTTTTCTTTGGCTGTTTATTTCCTACATTTTCATTTTTTATCTTTTTATCATTCTGTTCGTTGGGCAGTTTCACTACCTCGCAACTTTTACCTGTCTCCTTTCTTTCATCTATGTCTTAATTCTGTATTAAATTGTTATTCATTATTATATTGTTATTTGTTATTTCGACTTCTCTCTCATCCACCCGAATTGACATTGGGACATTTCCAAACTCTTGTCTCCCCATTTTACCCTCCTTTTCTGTAGCACTCGAATTCGCTTTCTTCATTTCTTCAAATACCGCAAAGGAGTTTACAGTCTGCGTACATGCGGCACACAGAAATGTGACTCTTGCGATCTGTTTAGCGTTCGAGACAAGGGATATTTTCCTATTATCCCAATTCATGCTGATAAAGTGGTGCAATTTTTGACAGAAATCGAATCTCATTGCTGCCTTCTCAGTTGTTTCCAGATTACAAAAATTGCAGATTTACTGAGAATTTGGACCCATGGTCATGCTATTCATTAATTATCGTAAAATGAAATACACAAATTATTTATTTATTTATTTTTTTTTTCCCTTTCTTTCTCTTTCCTTTCCTTTCGATGGTCGCGAGGGTTTTCTGACCTTTGCGCTTTATGACATTTTTCCTGCCTTGTTTCAAAATTTCTCGAATGCCAACCGTATTACGGTTAAAATATATACCTACGTTAAACTGGTGATAATTTATGTGAACTGTATTGCACTTTCTCACTTGTAATGAATTTAACTTTATAATTTATATGCACGGATTCACTGATACCTTATACACTTTCAGGTGTAAACAGAATAAACCGCCGAGTAGTTTATTCTCTTTTTTTATGGGTGTTAATACAGAGAGAGACACAACACGTCCGTTCCCCACAAGGTACAAGCAAACTATATCGCTTTATTTAGCTTAATAATGTAATCTTGTTATATTCTGCAATGGTCGTTTTCTTTATACATTCTCTCTTCGTTGTAAAAGATGAAGTCATCTCTTGCTTAACACTTAATTTTAAATTTTAAGCATTTAATTTTTGCTCATATGCATGATTAATTGTAATTCAAAATAAAATGCATACTTCAGTTTCCATTTTTAGTGAACTCGGCAGATCATGATAACATCAGATCTGTCAATATGCGGTTTAAAACAAAAATATGGCTTCATCTTCAAATATCTTGCTTATCTGTCTACACATTGCTACACCTAAAATATTTACCTTATTTTTAAATATTTTGCAAAATAATTCAGCCTATTGAGAATAAAAAACAAAACGGGTCAGCATTAAATAATAATGATGTCATTAAAATTATTAGTATATAAACTTATAAAGTTTCTCCAGTATTCATTCTGATTTGTCTGATCTAACTTACAGGTTGAGTATTACCTGTAACATTTTAGCAGTAAACTACAGTAAGAGAATATCTATGTCTTCTCCTTCGAGCCTTGCTCTCTACAGAGAACTTAGTCTTAAATAGAGAAAAATAATTTCCCGATACGTTTCAAGAAGAATCGGGGATCCTTCAGAGAATTTAGTAAGCTCCACAGAATCCTCCGATCCACTACAAAAAGAAATATGAGAGTAGTATAAGAGAAACTACTGCACTTTCCTATACGGTACCAGCTACTCTAGAGTAACAAATCCTTGCTGGCACCTAACCCCCTAAGCCCCCAATGTCAATCACCCTTGACGATTGGTTTGGTTTATTCGTGATATTTTGTTGTTTTGTATATATATATTATATATATATATATATATATATATACATATATATATATATATATGTATATCAGTGGCATGCAGTCAGGGCATGCGCAGCCTACCAAGAGGTTAAATTACAAAAAGTCAGTATATTACTACAGTAATCGAAAACTAATATAAAGTTATGATGCTTGTATAATATATATATATATATATATATATATATTTGCAGCTACCGCTTACCCTGTGGACACACCCACAGCACGCCACTGATATATATATATATATCAGTGGCGAGTCCAGCTCAAAACTACTCGGGCTCTTTTTAAATTTTCAAGTTTACATATGAGCCGACATTTAAATGCATGACAATAACTTAAGATTATCAATAAAATAAATAAATACATACCTCGTGAATTATTTGAATTTTATTTACTTGAACATAAAGTCCAAGCGTCTTGGTTTTAAAGCAAATTCCTTTAATATTCGGTCATGTAATTCCTTTTTGCCCATGGGTGGGCTATACTTCTCAGAATACGTATAATATTACAAATAAATCAGATTATTTAAGAAAAGCGAACAACCTCACATTGCGGCAAAAATCAAACTGCACCGCCGCCCAAGGCAGTTGAAGGCACGCTTATCGAAACGTAAAAAGTTACCATGTATTGCCAGAATTAAAAATTGTGCCTCTACAAGGCCGAAGGATATAAGCCCGAGTTGAAATGTTTTTTTCTTTATAAAAAAAATTAATAGGAGGAAAAACGTATTTTATTTAATGAGAATTAGAAGAAGGACTATTATGTAACCGTATGCCAGCAAATAATTATTCATTAAAAGAACTTTAAATATACGATATTACTTATACTTTCTCGGGCGTAATGTCTTGCGCCCGAGTAAAGGATCTTGAAAGATTACACGAAAACTTAATGTCAATATAGTTTTTTTATAGGTGGTAAGGGTATCTAAATGCGCTCAAAATTTGCTTGCATGACGAAGGCTAGACAGAAAAATAGTAACATACTACCAGCCAAAAACCATTTTTATAATTTGTATTTAAAACTTTTTTTTAAAACTTAAATCTATAAATACACAAGTTTATCTCATGCTTCTCCTTGCCCCTTGCCTCTCGGGCTCAGTCCGAGAAGCCCGAGTGCAGGAGTCGCCACTGATATATATATATATATATATATAAGTTATATAGACGATTGCTTAGGTTAAATCGTAATATTCATATTGCGGAAGTATAACGGAAAAGTACTCAATAGACTCTCAGCCTGACCAAAAAGATTCGTCAAAAGCGTCTCCAATACCGTAGAATCAACTCACCATTACGACCGCAAGTAGGCATATCCTATTACTGTAACAATGCCATGTTTTGTGTTACCTTAGTTATTGCTCATTTACATATTTATTTTACTTACTTAATTACTTATCGTTGTGTGTCCCTTACTGTATATCTCCTTACCTTAATTATTGTTTGTAGTCACTAACACAGCGTTTAACTCTCATACTGTATAAAACCATTCTATATTGACAAAAGTAATTTCATTGTAATATTGCACAAATTCCTTATAAATAATTGTTAATAACTGTGAACAAATAATTTATTTTTCTAATTAAACAAAAACCACATTCATTTCTATCCCCTTTATTAAGTATTGTTTACGTGGTTTAAGGCCAAACTGTTGACCTTAAACCATTTTATTTATTTATTATAGTGAGCCGACACGTAAGCCACGATAAACATATTTATGATAAATTCATTTCACCCTAAGGTTTATTATGCTAAGTTTGTGTGTACAGTATATGACAAAAAATTTATTTGTTACAAGTTCTTAGAAACCTAACAATGGCGCCGTTTGCATATACTGTACAAATAACGCCAATACACAGGCCTGCGAATGAGAACTTTGTAAGAGTTGTTTTGTTACTAATAACTGGCTTTATATAATTCAACTACGCTAATTTCGAATAAGGTGTCCATTTTTTTCTGTCACGTAAGGATTTTCTGCGAACTGGAAGGGAAAAAAACAACATAAATAAATGTTTATTTCAATTTACACTAGGTACCTATTTCGCTTTGTTATACTAATTACGAATGCAAACAACTTTAAAAAGAAAGAAGACTATTAACGTCAATTACATATTCATCTTTATTTGTCCTGAGTTTTCTTGTGAGATCTATGCCTTCTAGTGTCGAATGTACGCGCTGTTCCTTTTATGTAATAATTCTGGAGTATCCCGTTTCAGCATTCAGCAGTAATCAGCCATCATGTTGATGTTAGTGCTTGCATAATACCGAAAATTTTCAATACCGGTATTTGGAGGCAATTATGCTAATCCCGGTATTGATACCGGTATTATGAAAAAAATAATTTATTTTGATTTATTATGGTGCCACCCTACCAACCCTCCCACAAGTCTGAGGGACTTGCAGTACTCACCATATTTACTATAAATTAATGACCCAACTCCAAATAGATGGCATTCTATTCGAAAAAGTTTATACAGTAAATTACTAAATTGTAATAAAAATATTATTTGAATTTTTTTTTTTAGCATATTATTATACAACTACTGGGGTAGATAGAAATTATTAGTATCTAAATATTTATTTCTTAGTTTGATTTTGAAAGTATGCTTTGAGGAAACAAAGAGCATCTAGGGATTGTTCAGATAGACTTGATCTCAGTTTCGTCAGAAATAGGCCTGCAGCAGAAAAGGCTCTTTCTGATTCTGCACTTGTAGGTTTAATTGAAAGCAGTGCCTTGTACAGCTTCTCTAAATTCTCACTTCTCTGTAAAGTAACTTCCAAGCTTTTAAATTCATTAGTAACATAAAAATCAATGGAATTTTTTTTAGATGGCACTTTTCCTAGTTTGTCCATTTCTTGCATGTATTCACTCAGTAATGAATCTGCTTCCACTTCAGTCTTATCGGAGGACTAAATTGCCTAAATTTTACAATAGCAATTTTTGTCAATACCGAAAACCTATAATATCGGTATCGGTATTATTTGTACTTCTTCAATACCGGTATTAATACCGGTATTTCAATACCGGTTTTAACCCCTAGTTGATGTCCCACCTTCCCTGATATCTCTGCTCCATTTCTTTGATGTCTTGGTTTGGAAACCAAGCATTTATAAGCATTTATAGGCAGTAGTTTTTAATCAAAACTTAATGAAAATTACTTACGTATGTAACATGAAATATAACATTTTGTGAAAAATCTGTACGTGATGGCGAAAAATGAATATTATTTTCGAAATCAACGTGCAAATATTACTATATACATGATAAAATATTTCGGACAACAAAACCATCGCAGGTTTGTGTAATGTTAATACATCAGCATAAAAATTTTATAAAACTATGCAAAACATGTATTTGTATATTGCTATCATACTTAAAATGTTAAGAATGAATCTTGAAATGCAATTCTAAGTAAAATTAATATTTAATGTTTATTAGGATCGTTAAAAAAAATTAGTTTTTTAAAGACAACTTCCAAACACCTTTTGAGTTTAAGATACACCAAACTTGGTTACAGTTGCCCGCAAATATGGTGACCAAACCAGATCGTGATTTGGTAGTTGTAATCATAGTCGCAGTTAGTGACCATGCAGGTTTTTGTTGCAGGGAACATAAGTGTCCAGAACTTACTATAAAAATGGTATTACAATAAATATGGAAAGGTTCTTCAACTTGCATTATTGTGATTATATATATATATATATATATATATATATATATATATATATATATATATATATATATTTCAACTGCAAAGAACACGCAGTATAATTAACGTAAAGAACGACGCTTGTATAGGAGAACATTCCACGCAAGATGAGGAGAGAGAACGAACAAATGAAAAAATGAGGTAACCACCCGGGAATCGAACCCGGGATCTTCAGATTGCCGGTCAGATATGATGTGGTTATCATATCTGACCGGCAATCGGAAGATCCCGGGTTCGATTCCCGGTGGTTGCCTCATTTTTTCATTTGTTCTTTCTCTCTCCTCATCTTGCGCGGAATGTTCTCCTATACAAGCGTCGTTCTTTACGATATATATATATATATATATATATATATATATATATATAAACTATATATACACCTTTCCTTTTAACCTTTCAAAGGTTCCGTGCGATGATTCTTCATTTCACGAAGGTCAAACTTGTCGCCCCTCCTCTCGAGTTGGCCTCCTGAAGTAGTGAGTTCGTTTCTTGTACTCTCCACCTCACATAGCCAAGTACGACCGGCTAATCGGGGATTGTTCTGAGCCAGGCGTCTAATCTTCTTTTGAAGATGTTCACTGCAACACCACTCGTGTTCTTTAGGTCTATGGGCAGCTGATTAAACAGTTTTGGTCCTCTCACAACAAAACTATTTTCTTTCAGGGTTAAGAATGTTCCCTGTCTCGCCTTTAATTTGGGAACACGACACAGTCTTCCTTTTCTAATTTCCACTGTTGTTTGGGGAGTTACAGGGTTCAGAGTAAGATTAGGGACTAGTTTCTCCATTATTTTCCAAGTGTAAATGATGGTGTATCTCTCTCTTCTCCTTTCCAGTGAATACAGGTTTAGTTCGCGCAACCTTTCCCAGTAATTTAGTTCTTTGCACCCATTGATCTTGGCTGTGAACTTCTCTGAATCCTTCTAGCTGACTAATGTCTTCTTTTTTATATGGGGATGTTAGGACCCAGCAGTATTCCAATTTGGGTATGATAAGTGTTTTCAGTAGAGGAATCATTATATTCCCATCCCTTCGTTTAAAGGTTCTCAGTATCTGCCCACTTCATCTCTTTGCTCTGTTTACTGCTATCTTATTTCATGTTTCAAATTTCAAATCATCAGTCATTACAACCCCTAAATCTTTTGCTCTAGAATTTCTCTGAATTTCGTGTCCATTTGTGGTATAATATTCCATAGATTTTAGGCTTCCCCTTTTCCGTACCGTGACAGCTGAAATTTCAGTGTTAAACTTCATATTGTTGTCTTCCGTCCACTTGTAGATTTTGTTCATGTGGTTTGTAGAGATCCTATATCTTCTGGGTTTCTTATTTTTCTACTGATCTTTGTGTCATCGGCAAAGGATGTTACTGTGCTGTCTCTGGTAATGTCATCAGTAGTATGGGCGCAAAAGGAGAGAGTGCAATGCAATTGCAAATGTTGCATAAGTTATGCAACAAAGGGGGAGGGGGAATGTTGCGAGAATTTGGCAACAAAAGGGGAGCGGAGGAATGTTGCAAGAGCAACAAGGGTTATGCGACTTGGAGGCGGAGTTATCCCCCAAGAGAAAGAGAGGAGGAGAGAGGAAGAGAGGTGTTCGCCTGGCAGGAGCCAAGCGCATATTAAGACCCCAGCCGAGCGGCCGTTGTCTTAATATGTTGCTAATCAGCCAGCTGGCTTAATCAGCCAGTTGGCTTATCTGGCTGAACTGCCAGATTGCGCTATTTATTTAATTAAAGCATATATCCTGGCTTAACCAGCCAGTTGACTTAGAAGGGTAAATGGCTTGTTCAATGTACATTATTGAGTTGCCAGATTGCGTTTATTTACTTAATTAAAGCACATATTCTGACTTAACCAGCCAGTTGACTTAGAAGACGTAATTGGCTTGTTCAGGTGTACATTATTATTGGGGTTACCAGATTGTGCTCTCCAGATATATTTGGCAGTTGGTTTAGAAATCCGTTTTAGAAAGCAGCCATTTGATGTAATTAAATGACGTGTACCACCAAAATAATTAAATAAAAAACCATTACATCATTCTGTTTATTTAGACGAATTAATGGATTCAATTTCACGAAATATATAATCAAATAAATATACAATGGAATATATATGATAAAAAATAATAATAGCATAAGAAATATGAACGATGATATATAATCAAAATAAATATACAATGGAATATATATGATAAAAAAATAATAACAGCATAAGAAATACGAACGAGAAATATATAATCAATAATATACAAAACGTAGTAGTATAACCATCAATATATTAGTACAGGAAATAAAATATAAATATATATATATACAGTTATATTAAATAATTAAATATATTGAAAATAATAATATACGAAACCTATAATCAATTGTATATTAGTACAGGAAATATATATATATATATATATATATATATATATATATATATATATATTGTGTATATATATATACACACACAATTAAATAAATATACATCAAAATATTTTATGTTCTATGGCGCAAAACGCTAAACTCACACGTATCGAGTCTACATTCACATCGTTATTACTTTCCACTACACGGTAAAACCGTCCAAGCAATACTTCACCGCTCAAGTTATAGGGATTCCTATACTCGACATAAATGGCTTTCATATCGTTCAATACTATTTTTGTGCCCACTTTACATTCAGTTGGCAAGTTATCTTTAAACACGGATAGAATACAATCAAAAGCACGCACAAAGAGGTCATCGTTAACCACAACATCATTATTAAATACAAGTTTATAATCACGCCTTTCCAATCGAGGGTTTTTTCTTACGTCCCGAGCTTTTCAATCGTGAACTCTTCTTCACTCTGCATAGCGGCAATTGAAATAATCTTCGAAGTCGTAACGACAACTATTTAATATATAAAGATACAGCTCTTCAGGGTGAACAGTGTAGGCAATCTCTGCCCTGTACCGCTCAAGTGCTTTGTACCAAAGTTCGGGATATTTCGAAGAATCTAAACCCTTTAAATATGCATCCAACTCTAGGCCATTCTCGCCTTGATCATTCCTACATTCAATAAATCCGTTGAGCAGAGCTGTGTATGCGTATTCAAGAACCGTGTCAAATAAATCATCCGTGACACGAGCGTCTAATATAGGCTTCAGCTTACGGAATCTGACGATTTCAAACATTCTGTCGAGGATGAAACGGCTTCGTGTAGGGACAAGAACGTTAGTATCAGATGCATTCTTCCACATCAGTCGTATATCAGTGCATGGCTGTTCGTTATTTATACGCAACGTGCAAACAACGGCATATGAGGGGGCATCACTAATCTGCTCTCTTGTACCTACACCTGCAGGTATTTTATAACGGTCCTCTGCCCACTTCTCAACTACCACGAAGACTCTATTCATCTCAACACTTAAATAAATAACATTCCGTTTACAGTTTGCTTGCCTGCAAATCGTTTAAAGTACATAGTTAATGGTGCCAGTTTCACGCCTGAACACGCGCAATGACTTCGTCACAGAGACATCGTACGAGGCGTTGAGAATGCTTCTCAAAGGAAGTTCCATCGTATTCGCACGTCCGTCGGTTCAAGCTCTGAGATGACAATGAGCCACAGGTGGACGGATCGGCTCGACAGGCGGAGTGAGTCACGCTGATGAAACGTATACGGGTTTGTTCGAACTCGTCCTTCATCTCATCAGTTAGCTCTCCAAGGAATTCCCCAATGGCAGGCATGTATTCACCTTCCCTCGCTGTTAATATCACGCTATCTGTGTCAGTGTACAGCACCCTCCGTCCAAGAGAGTGCAGTAGACCCCAAAGTTTGATGCGGGCGTAGGCCGTTATGAAACTGGCTGCAGGTATGTTTGTAACCCGTGAGGTATCTGTGGCCAGTTCGTGATGTTGTACTTTATTATGTAAGTATTATCTACATTCACGATCTCCATAACCTCTTTATCGGGAGCGTTGGCATAATCCCAGACTTCACTATAACTTTGTGCCAAATGGAAGTTTCCTTTGCCGGTATTCTGTGCAAATTTCCCCCAAAGACTGTATAGGCACAACTTTGCACTAAAGCGCTTGCCAGGATTCTTAACAATTTGGGAACAGTCAAGCTGTATACCTTCATGGGCACTGTAACGCTGAATATAAGCCTTTTTTTCATCTTCGGTATCAACCTCTCGCGGATATCCTGATGCTTCTACTTTATCCTTCAAAAAAGCGTTTATATATGGTGTGAAAAGGTTGGGTAGCTTCTGAAACCTCCACACCTCATGTACCTTCAATATTCTATACCCAAGGCGAATGGCTAGGGCCAGCTCAGGGCTTGTATATACGCCTCTGTTCTTACGCTGGTTGGTTGTATGGTCACAATCACCGTTGTTCTCTTCTGCGCACTTCACGCACAGGGGAAACATGAGCTTGTGATCTATAACGACGGGTAGGATCGGCATCCATTAATCGCGAGGGGGCAGCACGTCTACGAAAAAGAGTCCAAAGTAGCGCTCATTCAAGTTAGCTGAAAACTCCTCGATGGTTGGTATGGTGGGACCCACCATTTTTTCAGGCGCACCTACGGGATACGGATTGTTCTTCATCACGTAGGGGTATAAAGAGCAGAAGTCGTAGTAGTGGAGTTTCACGCCCTCTGTAGGCGAAAAGTATAGCTTGAATGGGTTTGTGCGCCCTCCAAACAAGCTGTCTTCGCATTTGAGGGGGTCCAACACCATTGTACGTTTGATGGCCCTTATTTCTTCACGATACTGGGCATCTGTTTCCATCAGTGCATTATACTCATGCTCCCACACGATTTTGTGAGTGAACTGGGAGCCTATAAGTTGATCACGGTTACGGGTCCATGCGGCACATTCAGCGCGGGCATCCATGCCACCAGCAGCCGTTAAAGGAATACACAGTCTTCTCACCAGTGACTGGATCCTCACTTAGCCCGTCAACCCAAAAAACACGACCATTGACATTAGTGGATACTTCACCCGTGTTGCGTGCATGTTTTATGTATAATGTGGGTGTATGAGCCAGTAAATAGCCTTGTGCCCATAACTGTGGGGGTTGTTTCTATGAATGATTGCTAAGGTGTCTTTAGGCATGAAGTCATTCTTGAACACTGTAAAACATAATGAGTCGATCATGGTCGCGACTTGCAGCTGATCGCATTTGAAACGGGTTATGTACATCCTACTAAAGGCTTGAAAACATACTCTAAGTACACTTACGTCATTCACTCAATAACGTTCACATTCATCGGCTGTATTGTATGGACTAGCTTCATTAAAACTGTTGTAGTAGCGGTCAAAATCTTCACGCTCACTATCACTCATGTTGGTGTAGTTAAAGTAATGTTTGGGTGGAGGTAGTCCTACGTAATTCAAAGTTTCGTTAATGAGGAATGGGTAAGGGAAATACCCTTTTCAAAGTTCAGCGGCTACGCTCATGACCTTGGGCAGCTTTGCTAATTTACAAGGTGTGAACAGCATGATGTCTTTAAACTGTACATTACCTCTTATCTGCATCTGTATTAGTTTGTTGCCTCTTTTCAAGGGATCACCTGTAAATATCGTAGACGACTCGTGTTCAAGCAGCTCCTTATAGCAGCCCCGTTATGGGCAAGAATATACACAGTCATTTTTTTTAACTTGTCCGCTAATTTGACAATATAGGATACAAAGAGTTTCACAGGGATGCCGTGTGCATTCGTTTTAAAAACGTTTGTCCGTTTTCCACATTTGTGGCACTCATCACACTCGATCTCCATGCACTCATCACAGATAGTCTGACTTACGAGTAAATGTGGAATAACCTCTTTGGTTTCAGCGTTCGTGTAAGTTTCTATATCGTGTTACACGGCTATACAAGGGCTATTTTTAGGCTTAGCATCTTTCATATAACATACATGCTTCACTCCATCCGCCTTATATTTTTCATGACATGTAGAACAGTGAATTTCATCGCATTTATGTTTGAAATTCCCCCAATTATCCATCATGTGAACATGCCGCACTTACAAATCCTCATTTTCCTGCAAGTGCAATTTGATTTATGGAGTTCAAATTAATTATTATTAAAAAATGTACGTCCACACACATTACATTCCCTCTTCTCGGTTTCAAATACACGACTTTCACATTTGGGGCTTTTACACATCCTTACAATGTTTCAACATATCATCAGCAAACTCGAGACAACCCTTACACAAATCATGATGCCTTCCATATTTTCAACTGTTATCATAACTGGCGTAGAGAGCCCTTATGTTACGGATGGGGATATACGATGTTCCTGACAATCCTAAAATAAGTAGAGGTGTTGTACGATCTCTCACGCTGCTTTTAAAAACATACACAGTCCTACGACGATCATCCATTCCAAATACGACTATACGTGCATTCATTTCCTGCTCGGCGCTTCTCAGTTCTTCAGGACCCATATTACACTCAAAATCAAGCTTACAATCTGAAGCCAGTTTACGGGCACGCTACACAATCGTGGGCAGCCAAATTTTTTGCGTCCAAGTATTTAGCACAGTGAACATATGAGCTAAGATTATTGCTATAAAACCACAACCACGATCGACGTTTAAATGCTTTCTATAAATAACCGAAGAATTGAAATTAAGAGTATAAGGTATGGCACTATGACCCGCAACCCGGAATACTCTGTCAATATCTACCATGAAGTTGTCCATATTGAAAGATGTACCACTTTGAGAGGCTTGCATTACATATACTATGTCTACAGCCGCCAAACGTCTGAACGGTATTACCACCCCAAAATCGTCCCCCTCATCTGACCCGAACCTGAAGGATAACCTCGTCCGGACTTCACGTTCGTCGCGGTTCCACAATACGTTCAACTACGCGCCGCAGTCCGTTGGTATACAAGGATCCAGGGTCAACCCTGACCACGTACTGATTTCTAGTCAGGGCAGGGGTGGGTGTAGCGGTGCGCACGAACTCGAATGTTATACCATCCTCCACAGTATGAGAAGCTGCTGTGGAGGAAGTACCCGGAACTGAACATTGGGGCATATTTGAGGAAGGTACTATTGTGGGGGTTGTGTCGTAAGACGTAGAGGGTTCGGGCTCTATTACTGGGGTCTAACAACCGGAGCAATCCTGGCACGCTTTATTCCTGACGTGGAGGGTTCTTCATCATGCTTCCGCTTTGAAGTGTTGCATGCTACAGGTGTCGCTGGTGAGGGCTTGTCAGCGGGGAAGGGTTCTGTAGCTGCACGGTCAATGGGTTCGTCTGTGATATCGATGATGGGGTGCTGTACATCGTCGTCATTCACGGTTCTGTGGAAGAAGAAAACAAAATATAAGGAAGAGCACTCAAAATTTGTAATATTTTGTAAATGACCCACTTAGGGGTGTGACGTGTTAGAGATGGAATCTGTAGAAAAATTCAGGTTCACAAGACCCTCCACATGTATTATATCTGGCCCTACAGGATGTGGAAAAACTGTATTTATGTTAAAATCATTAAAGATAAGGGGTAGATGTTCTCAAAAATTGTGCATAAAGTTATATGGTGCTATTCGACGTATCAGTCAGTGTTCAACGAGTACCAAGATGAAATTTTGTTCCACAAGGGTGTATATGATGTTAATTCGTTAAAAGGTAATGAGCATACAGTTATTGTAATTGACGATCTCATGTTGGAAATGGATAAAACGTTTGCCGAGACATTTACAGTGTTCTCCCACCATCTTAACATAAGCGTATTCTTCATCAACCAGAATCTATTTTTCAAAAATAGATACATGCGCGATGTGTCGCTAAATACACAATATCTAGTCTTATTCGCACAACGTAGAGATGTGTCACAAATTGGGGTATTAGCCAATCAAATGTTCCCGAATCAACGTAAGGAGTTTTTGGAGGTTTATAAAGAAGCCACAAGCCAGCGTTATGGATATTTGCTTTGTGACCTTCACCCGCGAAACACGTTTAGGGTGCTTCTAAGAACGAATATATTCCCAAGCGAACCTGAAACGGTGTATATTCCAGAATGACAAATAGGCTGAAGAAATATCGTGAATTAATAAAAATCTATCAACGATTGCCCCGGGCACTGTAACAGATGTTTGTTAAAAATATCGACTCCGACTTTTTAAAATGCATCTGTGAAATCTGTCTTAATGTTATAAAATGTAATGTGCCAATGAAAACCCCTCATAAGGCTCGCTTACGTCGTTACAAGAACATAGTACGAGCGCTCGCTCATAAAAGTCAAACTGTGGGTAAGAAAAAGCGAATTATTGTACAAAGAGGAGGATCATTCCTACCCATCTTATTTTTAGTTTTGGGCCTTTACTGACTAGATTAATATAATGAAGAAGGTGGTTGTGATTCCGCACGAGGTGTATGCTTCATTGCAGGGCTCTAGAAACCCGTAAAAGCAGGCTTAAAAGAATGGAAAGCGAGTTGCTAGTCCTATTAAACAGTGGAAAGTCACCTGATGAGAAAAGGATTTTGTACCAAGAGGCTTTGCAGAAATTTCTTCATGAGTACGAAGATTATAAGTATCCTACAGAGCTCCCCGTGGTTATTAGGCACAGCGCGAGTTAGAGATGAACAACCAAAGAACAAAGGAACACAACACATTGAACATGTGTTAAAAAACAGTCTCCCACTTACATTGAGGAAAAAAGGCTTAAGTCTTTATAATCTATTGAGTGAGGACCCCATCATACAGTGGGCCGATACAGGCGAGGTCATTGTTGAAGGAACAAGGGTACAAGGATCCAATATCGTTGATATTGTTCATGATCTGGTGAGAAAGTGGGACAGACCCTCACCAACAGGATGGAAGCATATTAAAGCAAGAATACAACAAATAAATGTCCCCAAAACATTGATAGGTAATCTGAATAGGTTAAAAAACCTGGATCAAGTCTCGCATGTGTCACAACTGAGTACGTCATCGCCCCCAGCAGCAACGTCTCTGAAGAAGAGAAAGAAGAGAACAAACGGCCAACCTTATCCACGTGTCTCTAAAATGCGCAAATGGTTAACATATTAAGTAAACGCTATTATGATAGTTCTAACCCCGCCTCCTATGGTGGCATTAATAGACTGTACAGAGGTGTTTACGGAGTAGGGAAAAAAGATGTTGAGCGGTTTCTGCGGGAACAGGATGCTTATACACTTCATAAACCGGTGAGAAAAAGGTTTAAAACGGCCAAGACAAACGCGGATTCGATTGACTCTATTTGGTAAGCGGATTTAACAGACATGCAAAGATATTCAGTGTATAATGACGGATACCGGTACATCCTATTCATAATAGCTGTATTCTTTAGATATCTGTGGCTAATTCCCCTGAAAAATAAATCGCTTGAAACAGTTGCTAAAGCGATCAAAACGTTGATGTTAAAAGAAGAAAGGGTTCCTGGCTATTTTTGTACGGATATGGGAAAGAATTTATAGGTCGCGCTTTTCAGAACATGCTGACAGAGTTTAATATCAGTTACTACACTAGCAGTTCTATACATAAGGCCTCTTTAGCTGAAAGATTTCAACGTACCATAAAGGAACGCATGCATCGCTATTTTATACATAAAACCACATACAGATATATAAACGTTCTCGGGTCATTGGCCTCATCATACAACCGTTCACACCACCGTACGATTGGGACAACACCTAACGAAGTTTTAGAAAGAGGTACGCTGCCAGAGGTGAGAAGAGATGGAGCACCGCCAACACACTCTACACATTTCAAAATCAATGATTATGTAAGGCTATCACGTTCGGGAAATAAATTCGCGAAGAGATTTGAGCAAGGATGGAGACGTGAGATTTTTAAATTCGTGCTATGAGACCTAATGGCGAGATAATGATGTATTACGTTGAAGATTTGAATGGGGAAGAGATCGCTGGATGCTTTTACCGCGAGGCGTTGCAGAAAGTGACATTTAATTTAGGAAAAAGTGTGTTTAAAATTGAGAACATTTTAGGCAGCAAAGGTTCAGGAAAGAGAAAAATGTACCTGGTAAAATGGCTGGATTACCCAGAAAATTGAATTGGAGCATGATTCGTATGAGGTGGGTTTATGTGAACTCCAGTTAGTCTCCAAATTTGTAACTCTTGAAAATGAGCAAATCATATTTCTGATCCTTAGAAGAATCGATGGGTGCGAAAAATTAGGCATAACCTTAGACAATACTATGCGATCATTCCTGTTCGGTGAGGAACAGTACTATAGCACAAATGTTTAGCTAGGAATCGACCATTATGGTACATCCATGGACATTGTAACGAGGTTAAACAAGAGTCTTGAAAAGTCGTACCTGACAAAAGATTTACTTTTTGAAGTCGTAAACATAAACACGCCTACATGCACATTGAAGTTAAAATGAACGCTTAGTAGATATATTAAAGATAAAGAGCTGTTCACAATTGGGGCAGAGGGCCGATATAGCGTAGCTCTCCAAAGAGATACCTTTCACGAGGCACAGCATGACTTGTCCAGCTTAATGTATCAGTTGAAGTTGGAGAAATTGGGTGAAAGCTCTCCACCTCCAGACATGTGTTATATATACAGCAACATCGTAGAGCACCAATTTGTTGGAGATACTCAGGCGCGCCTGCTGCGCATTGCACACATCCCCAACCATAGAGCATTACATATGACAAGCCCCATTATGTGAATGTTGCGACTAATCTATTAATCAACATCTCGATATATATAAGAACGATTGAGGAAAAAAAATTCTAATTCGGTGATGGGAGCTTAACAGTGAAACTACACTTTCGCCGTTTATAATGACCCGAAGGCCTTTCACAGTCTATCGAGGAGTGAGATACCAGCGTGGGAGTGTGCTTGGATCCATTTTTTCATCCATACTACGCACCGCTGTCCCACTGTTGAAGAGGGGTGCCAGGTACCTAGGGAGGAAGGCGTTACAAACAGGTTTTAACGCAGCAGAAGACATAATGGGTGGAACTAAGCCTAAAGAAGCTCTAAAAAACATTTAAAACGTACACGGGACGAAATCATCAAAGATGCAAAGAGAAAAATGCGTGGTGGCGGAAAGAAGAGATTTGCCAGGAAGAAGGGGTTACCATCACATGGTTCTAAACGTAAAATGAAATTAAAAAAGAAGTGCTCTAAGCGTATGAAACCTATGGCTGATCATTTTTTTAACTGATATAAGCTGAGGACACTACTCTCACGAATCATAAGCTGATTACTAGTTGGCGAGAGAGCTGGCACTATTTCTGACTCGACATGGCGCGTTTCATCCCTCCGTGTAGTTCACAATGCTGTAAATCGGAACTGTCCCTCTTTGATATGCCCCCACTCAGGTCTCTATTGAGCATAGCGACTTTATTACAATTAACCCATTAAACACAATTAGTTCGCCGAGTGCCCCTATAGAATTCGTGATACCCAGCTCAGGCCCTTACTTTTTTGACCCGAACTGCATGCACATGTACGCTAAACTGCGTATAGCCCATTCTGATGGAACGGACTGCGATGATAGTTACTCAGCGTACCCTGAAACCAACTTTTTACACTCCATATTCAGCCAGTGTGAGGTGTATTTAAATCAGGTTAACATCTCGGAAGGAACGGGGTATTATCACCTACGAGCCTATCTGAAAAATGTCCTCAACATTTCAAAAGAAGCGAAGGAGACCTTTTTAACCGCCGAGGGATATTACCATACTAAAGATGAAAATGGTATAAAGGATGAATTTAAAAATTCTAAAAAAAAGATATACGAATGTTTTGGACATCTTCATACAGATTTCACATTCCAGGAGAAACTGCTTATGAACGGGGTGGATATGAAGTTGAAGCTTACCCGCACGAGTCCTGAGATCTGCATAAATCTGGGGTCTGATCAAGAAGAGAGCCCAAAACCCGTTGTGATTTACATAATGGAGCCGTATTTGCGTATACGCCGAGTGAAATTAAGTTCGCCAAAACAAATAGAAGTTGAGAAAGACTTAATACACGCCACAGTAAAATACCCAATTACCAGGGTACAGATCAAACTATACACGGTGCCCGCCGGGTTGGCGTAGAAGCAACTAGAAAACGTGTCCCTTGGAGTCCTACCAAAAAAGGATATTAATTGGAATGCACGACCACGACTCGACGAATGGAAAATATAAAATGAGTGCCTTTAAATTCGAGAATTTCGGCCTTAAAAATATAACTATACGTAAATGGCATCGCGTTAGGAGGGACTATGATTATGGACTACTCATCAGACGCTGTGTTCCCTCTCTGCGCGAGAGTTTATATTAATCTTGCTCATAATACAGGTGCAAGTGACGAGCTTGGTTTTGGTGTAACGCAGAAAGAATTTGTCGAAGAATTTAACCTTTATTCATTTGATATTACGCCTGACTTGTCTGCAAGTGTAAATTCGCACTTAAGACCACAACAGAGTGGAAACATCTTAGTCAGGTTGGAATTTGCCAAGCCCATAGATGCGCCTATAAGTGTGCTAGTTTGCTTCAAATTACAGGCACTAATAGAAGTTGATCGTTTCAGGAACGTGGTCAAAGACTTTTAAAATAGATGCGAATACACTCCAGAGAGTAATGAAAAGTGACCGTTTCACAAGCTCAAAATTTATCGGCATGTTTGCGAAGAATGAAATATTGAAATTGCCAACTACGAGAAACTGGTAGGGGATTATCGTTAAAACCGACATTGTTCGGGGTGAGAGGATTCATTGGTTTGCAATCTATTTTAAAAAAAGGGAATGAATGTATTATTTGGCTCGGCGCTCAGCCGTGGAATGATTCTGTGGTTGTGCAGTTTATCGAACAGATACATGTACCTGAGATTGTATGGAACCCGTATCGCTTTCAAGGATATTATAGCAACACGTACGGGATGTACGCACTCTCATTTCTGATGCACATGCCACGTGGGAAGGGATGTATAATTTTTTTAAAATTATTCGTTTGTGCAACACTGAATTCAACGATAAAAAGTATGCAGACAGATAAAGAAAAAATACCCATGTGATAGCACCCACTGTATTGTGTAAAGGTGTATATCTCTATTGTGTAAAGGCCTATTTGTAGCCAGTAAGACTTATTTAATGGACACTGGTTTCCACTTTGTACATGTTTTCTACCATTTAATAAATTAAATGAAAATACAAAGTGTCTTGTTCTTAACCCCCACAAAAAATACTGACATTAGTTCCTCGGTGACCTGTGTTCAGATCGCTGGTTTGGTTGTGGGGTAAAGCATCCACATCATTTATTTCATCAAAACGAAAAGTAGTTATAACACGATCAAGTTCCGCATCGGTCCTATAAAGTTAAGTAAAAATAAAGTTTAATTAAAGAACTACAATAAGAGAAGATGCCACGAATTTTAAAAATTATAATAAAAAAGCAGATATCCTGGCAGATTTCAAAAGTATGAGTGCTAAGATAACGTCTGCCGACACCGGGTCTCGATCCCGCCAGCAATTCTTAAAAGTTTTTAATATTTCTAAAATCCTATCTGTAGACTTTCTATAAATTTTTTAAATTATCGAGAAAAGTACAAATAAAAACACATCATACATATATATATATATATATATATATATATATATATATATATATATATATATATATATATATATATATATATGAATAAATATATATATAAAAGATGATGAATAAAACCACGAAGGAAAAAGAAACACAAAGGGGTGCTCAAGCGCTTTCGTCTAATGACATCCTCAGGAACACTGGAGTGAAAGGACAGATCAAGGCAATATATAGGTTACAAAAATAAACATACATACATACATACACATTCACATATATACATATATATATATATACATATATATATATATATAAATATATACATATATATAGTAAGCATAGAAAAAAATTGTGGGAGGAGCCAACATTTATATGGTCACAGAAGAATAAAGAAATAAAAATAAATATAAATATAAATTGAGAAAAAATTAATTACAAAATAGTGCCTTAGTGATATATATGTCACAGCCTAAATAATCATAAAGAAATAAACAGGCAAATAAAAAAACCCATAAATACATATACATACATATATATATATATATACATACATATACACATATATATATATATATATATATATATAAAGACACTTTTAGCACTTTGGCCGACCTTCCATATAAATTCAAATGGCTTTTTTATGGAACAGGTCACAAAAGAATAAAGAAATAAAAATAAATATAAATATTGTAAGTGGAGTCTACCAATTCAAGCTCAAGAGGGAGGTTTTACAATCGATTTAATAGATGCTGCCAAATTGATATATATGTCACATTATTAAAAAATAAAAATTGAAAGATAAATTTTAAGAGAGGCACACCAATTTATAAGGGAAAAATTACCACATATGCATATTATAGTCACAAACGAATACAAAAGTACAAGTAAATATAAATTGGAAAACAAAATGATCCCTAGATGATATATAAAGAACAATAAAATATATATACAACATATTTACGGTATATATACGAAATATAAACGCAATATATACAGAATATATATATATATATATATATATGCATAAGGGAAAAAAAATTACCAAATTTGTTTTTATAATTATTGTCTGAGAAAACGGTAGGTCGCAAAAGAATAAAGAAATAAAAATAAATATAACTTGAAAAAATTACAAATAATACACGTACACATATATACCCGCATACCCAAATATATATATACATATACACACATATATACAAACACACACACACACACACACACACATATATATATATATATATATATACAAGCTTGACCTTCACGAAATGAGAAATCATCCCGCAGAACCTTTGTGAGGTTGTAAGGTAAGGTAAGGTACATACACATATACATATATATATATATATTTTAACTGCATACATACATACATACATACATATACACACATACATACATACATATACACACATATACATACAAACACATTTAACTGCAATGACCACACACATACGCACATACACATACATACATACACATACACTCATACAGCAAAAAATTGAAAAATAAAATTGTAAGGGAAACAACAGACAAAAACAAATTTTTTACCAAAGATTTAACAACCTGCCCTTTTTGTTTAAATCCATTCTGAAGGAATTCAGAGCAACGGGATCAAGTTGAAACAGACCTTTACTCATGTTAAGGTTATTTGTAAGTTGAATTATAGCCGACTCAAGAATATTTCTATTAACAATGTTGCTAGAGTGAAACAAAACTGAAACATTATTCCAATCAATACAATGGGATAACTCTGACAAATGGACAAAAAGGGCACTGGACAACTGTCCCGTTCTAACGGAATATTGATGCTGTTTTACACGCGTTTGCAAATCCTTTCCCGTCTGACCTATGTAAAAGGAATCACATTGCTTACACCCAATTTTATAGATAATGCCTAAATTATTGGTAGGGCTATTTTTTACTATGATGTTTTTCACAATATTGTTATATGAAAAAACTACACTGATATCCAAAAGTTTAAGTACATTAGCAATGCCTAAGAAGCCCGGGAAAAATGGAAGTACTAAAATATTCTTTGACAAGGTGCGAGTGTTATTATTCACACGATAGAAGGTTCGTTTAGCCTTATTAAGACAAGATTCCATGAACGCAGATGGGTAACACAACTCACTTCCAATACCGTTGATATTTTCCAATTCGGCATCGATGTATTCAGGACTGGCGATCCTAAGAGCGCGGAGAAACATTGAGGAAAATATGGCCTTTTTAATAGGGGTGTCATGTCCAGAGTAAAAGTGTACGTAGGACAAATTGTTTGTTTTTTTCCGATATATACTAAACTTAAAACCCGGGCTATCCCTATGAACACGCACATCCAAAAACGGGATTGAGTTGTCTTGTTCCACTTCTAAAGTAAATTTAATGGAGGGGACTTGGTCATTTAACTGAAGGAGGAAGTCATCCAGGTCACGATTCATGGGCCAGATACACAAAATATCGTCGACGTACCGCAACCAAGGGATGCCAACCCCCAGGATTCTCGGAATGTAAGTAATTTCAAAAAACTCCATATAAATATTGGAGAGAAGGGGCGACAAAGGGTTGCCCATGGCCATCCCAAAAACTTGTTGATAATGCTCGCCATTGAAAGTGAATTTACAATCCTTGATACAAAGCTTAATAAGCTCCAAAACAGTGTGTGCAGGTAATGGTAAATCATAATTATGTAATTCTCTGGCGAGAAAGTCAAGCATATCATCAATCGGAACTTTTGTGAACAATGAACAAACGTCGAAACTGATCAATCTATCGTTGGTATTAATGCGAACATTATTCAATTTTTCAGTGAGATCCATGGAATTTTTTACGTGTGAATCAGAGACAGTTCCAAGAATGGGGGACAAAACATTAACAAGCCATTTGGAGAGTTTATAGGTAATAGAGCCCACCGAGCTAATAATAGGGCGCATAGGGTTACCCGGTTTGTGGGTTTTAATAAGACCATAAAGATAAGGCAAAGCAGGTGAAGTGGACAAAAAAAGGGGAATTAAATCCTTATGATCTTTGAGAATGCGTTTCAAGCCACTATTGAAAGATTTGATGACATCATCCTGTGGGTTCTTCCTAAGTTTCACGTATGTGGCGGGGTCCTGAAGCAGCTCATTCATCTTTCCAATGTAATCCACTTTGTCCATAATGACTAAGGTGTTAGCCTTGTCTGCTTTAGTAATATGGAGCTCACTATCTTTTTTTAATTGTGAAAGGCTATTGCGGAAACGTTTAGGAAAGTTATCTTCGTAAGAAATATTCGCAGCACCATAGACCAGGCCTTTAACTATGTTAACTAAAAACTGAGGAAGGTTACACTGTTTTTCAAAACGAGCAAGACTATGACAAATTTGTAAAGCAGTAGGTTTTTTAACAATATAAAAGGACATACCAAATCCAAGGGCACTTTTTGCATCGTCACTAATGTTTTTCGAAGAAAGGTTCAAAACACACTTTGAGCTTGCTTTTTTACTCCACTGACTATTTCGAATGAGACTTTTAATTTTGCGATCCAAAATGTTTCGAAGTGAAGAAGTTCTCCGACGCAACTCGTTGTAAATTTCATCAAACAAAGGTTGGATCCACGGTTGGGGAATAACAGTCAAAACATTACGTTTGGCAATGCCTAAATTTTTGAAGGTGGACCACTCATTTTGTCTGGTGACTTCAATATGTTTCTTTAAAATTACTCTGCTAAAGTTGTTGAACGGATGGTCGTCCATTTCTCTGAGGCGAATCGGAAGGAGGGACTTGGGAAGGACCTGCTCCTCCAGACAATTAGTAAGAAACTTCCGTCGGATCCGAATTGCATGCCCCTTCATTAATGTAGAAGCAAACACCGACACAAACGGGGACAATAGAGGGAACAGCAAGGCGAAGGAACGCGTGGTGTTCATTATATGAAAAATTATTTCACGAAAGTGACACGTGAAAAGTATTTATGATGAATAAAACCACGAAGGAAAAAGAAACACAAAGGGGTGCTCAAGCGCTTTCGTCTAATGACATCCTCAGGAACACTGGAGTGAAAGGACAGATCAAGGCAATATATAGGTTACAAAAATAAACATACATACATACACATTCACATATATATACATATATATATATATACATATAATATATATATAAATATATACATATATATAGTAAGCATAGAAAAAAATTGTGGGAGGAGCCAACATTTATATGGTCACAGAAGAATAAAGAAATAAAAATAAATATAAATATAAATTGAGAAAAAATTAATTACAAAATAGTGCCTTAGTGATATATATGTCACAGCCTAAATAATCATAAAGAAATAAACAGGCAAATAAAAAAACCCATAAATACATATACATATACATATATATACACATATATATATATATATATATATATATATAAAGACACTTTTAGCACTTTGGCCGACCTTCCATATAAATTCAAATGGCTTTTTTATGGAACAGGTCACAAAAGAATAAAGAAATAAAAATAAATATAAATATTGTAAGTGGAGTCTACCAATTCAAGCTCAAGAGGGAGGTTTTACAATCGATTTAATAGATGCTGCCAAATTGATATATATGTCACATTATTAAAAAATAAAAATTGAAAGATAAATTTTAAGAGAGGCACACCAATTTATAAGGGAAAAATTACCACATATGCATATTATAGTCACAAACGAATACAAAAGTACAAGTAAATATAAATTGGAAAACAAAATGATCCCTAGATGATATATAAAGAACAATAAAATATATATACAACATATTTACGGTATATATACGAAATATAAACGCAATATATACAGAATATATATATATATATATATATGCATAAGGGAAAAAAAATTACCAAATTTGTTTTTATAATTATTGTCTGAGAAAACGGTAGGTCGCAAAAGAATAAAGAAATAAAAATAAATATAACTTGAAAAAATTACAAATAATACACGTACACATATATACCCGCATACCCAAATATATATATACATATACACACATATATACAAACACACACACACACACACACACATATATATATATATATATATACAAGCTTGACCTTCACGAAATGAGAAATCATCCCGCAGAACCTTTGTGAGGTTGTAAGGTAAGGTAAGGTACATACACATATACACAATTTTTTTCTATGCTTACTATATATATGTATATATTTATATATATATATGTATATGTATATATATATATATGTATATATATGTGAATGTGTATGTATGTATGTTTATTTTTGTAACCTATATATTGCCTTGATCTGTCCTTTCACTCCAGTGTTCCTGAGGATGTCATTAGACGAAAGCGCTTGAGCACCCCTTTGTGTTTCTTTTTCCTTCGTGGTTTTATTCATCATAAATACTTTTCACGTGTCACTTTCGTGAAATAATTTTTCATATATATGTATATATATTCATATATATATATACAGTATATATATATATATATATATATATATATATATACAGGAAGGTCCCGGTTATCGCGGTTAATTGGTGCAAGCAGAATGCCGCGATAAGTAAAAACCGCATTAAGCGGGAATAATATAACATGTAAAAATTGTCAATGTTGCCAACGCAAGCAGAATACCGCGATATAGTAGCGTAGCCGCACTTAGCGGGAACGATATAACGTAAAAATGGTTAATATTGCCCAGTTAAAAAAAAAAATATTTCGACTGTCGACTTTGACTCGTTTTTATTACTATGTACAGTACAGTACATTATACAAAGGTACGGTAGTAAATAAATTTATTCATTTTTTTTAAAAGTTTATTGAAATGCACCAGCATGTGCACAAAAAAAATGGATGAAATTTTTATTTCTTTGTAAAATAATGTAAAAGTGAGGCTTGTTTGAAAGTTTTCTTCTTCTTTTCGGCGTACATTAGTTTATAACATCGAATATCATTGTCACTATCTCGACAGACTTTCATAGCACGTTCCATATCAGGATCTCCATTTATTAATTTCTGTTTTGCATTTTCAATATCGGCCGGAGCAATACTGACAGCAATAGCGAAGGAGATTCGCTTTTGTAAATAAAATATTTTTGGCCGCGATAAGTGAAATTATACCGCATATAACGGGATTATGGTCACAAATTATAAACCGCGTAACATCGAATACCTTGTTAACCGAACCCGTGTTAACCGAGACCTTCCTGTATATATATATATATATATATATATATATATATATATATGTGTGTGTGTATATATATATATATATATATGGATATATATATATATATATATATATATAATATATATATATATATATGTCGAAATAATCACGAAAGAAACAGACAATAATTAATAGCAAGTGCACTAATTTACAGCTCAAAAGGAAGATTAGCTTGGTGTGCTAAGGCATCTCAGAGAATAATTAAAAGCGAGTACGCTAATTTACAGCTCAAAAGTAAGATTAGCTGGGTGTGCTATGCTTCGTCTGCCTGCAACGGGTCTCGAACCCGCAGACAATTCTTAATAGTTTTTAATATTTCTATTGTATCTATATTGTTTATACACTTCCGCTTAAATCAAACTAATTTTCAAAACAATTATTATGGCACTTCTAAGTTAATTAACACTGAATGAAACGATGTATATAAATGTGACCCAGTTAGGTTCAGTTGTGTTAGGTTAGGTTATATTATTATAAACGAGAAAGAATCCTGGGAATAATTTTTCGTTGTAGAAAAACTCAGAATAATGCTAGGTTAGGTTAGGTTATATTAGGTTAGGTTAGGCCATGCTAGGTTAGCTCAACCTCTGGACAGGTTTCCTTTCACTTCGCTTTATCACGAATTTTAAAAATTATTTAACACTGAATGAAAGCATATATGGTAGAAGATGAGTGGCAAAACGCTGGGTAATGGAATCCCCGTTAAATGTAGGTCTAGGGTGGGGTGAAAAGTTTGACCTTCTGTGCTAGGCTAGGTTAGGTTATATTATACCCGGATAGGTTAGGCTATATTATGTCCGGTTAGAGAGTCCTGGGAATAATTTTTTCGTTGTAGAAAAACTCAGAATAATGCTAGGTTAGGTTTGGTTATATTATATCCCGGTTAGGCTACGCTAGGGTAGGTTATATCACGACCGATATATATATATATATATATATATATATATATATATATATATATATGGGAATATATACTGTATATATATATATATGGGAGAGTTGCAATAAGAGAAAACGCACAGCAAATTATGACCACAGAGCCGATATCCTTTCACTTTGTTTTATTATGAATTTTAAAAATTATAATACATGCAATGACTGAGCCGATGTGTGTATATATATATATATATATATATATATATAAAATCACAAATTAAACACTTACATCTCCGCAAAATCGTTAGCGGGAAAATCGTTCTCGTTGTCACATATTTCTGTAACAATCTGCGTTGAGGGAAGTTCCACCGCGTTGAAAAGGTGGAGCGCAGCTGATGGGTAGAAATCTTGATCTTCAAACAAATCGGGAGAATTGTAGAGCGATAACTAACTCACAGTGTATATTTGAAAACCACTAAGCGAAAAAAACATACGAACTGAGGCTCTGAGATGAACTGACCCTTTTTATAAAGGGGGCTTGTGACCAACTCACAACACACGATTCGCGAGCTTCCTATTGGCTATCAGTGAATTTTGGGCGAAGATTAACGCGTAGGCCTGCATAGCGGCCAAACAGAGGTCCTGGGCTCCGTCCACATGGGTGTGATTGGCTGCCCCGTGAAATCTGGGACGTGTCAGATATCCCCATTCGTAGAGAGAGAGAAACGCTTTGGTTTTTTTTTATCTTGTATTCGACCGAGAGAGAGAGAGATGTGTATATATATATATATATAGCGAGAGAGAGAGGTGAGAGAGAGAGAAAGCGCGAGAGGCAGCTGAGGATGGTATGTGAATCGGTTTATGGCTCTGAAATATAAAAATGGAAGGTAATTACCCATGAAGAAAAACCATCAGGGCGCGAAGTTCTTCAGCCCTTCGAGACATTTCCTCCAATCCGTAAAAGTATATTGTATCGCGGAATTCTTATACGATACAATAAAAAATTTTAAAAAAATAATCAACGCCTCATCATGTGACTTTTCAGAGGAAATTGAATGCACGTGTGGGTGAAAATAGAGCGAATTATGGTACCCCCTCTAAATTAGCTTCGTAAAATTTATTATGCCCTGTAAATTAAATCGTCTGGAACTGGAAATGGTTTTTAAAAAAATATCACCTCATCAGGCAACTTTTCACAAAGACTCGTTTAATTATCGCTATTTAAAACTCGACCTTCTCATGGCTCGTATAATTAATGACCCGATGCTGAGAGTCATATAATTTAATGGTGCATACCTTATCTCCCATCTTGGAAACCAGAGAAACGGCAACAAAGAATTAGATAAACAACATATATATATATATATATATATATATGTTAACCCCCCCCTTTATGGCCCTTTGTCGGTTCGGATTCGAAGGGGGTTCTAGTTAGGAGGCTGCAACGGATGCTTCTTCTTTATACTTTTCTATAATTCTTTTCGGTCGCCTTAGGGGGTCGACACTCTGTTAATTCTTTTCTTTCTGCTTATTAATTCTTCTCTTTTTATAATTATCGACTTTTCTGACTAAGTTCTGAAGCGAGCACGGCTCGAAGGAAAAAGATAAAAAAACTTCTTAAAGGGTGGTTTACATCTTAAAAATTACAGTTGGTACTCTGAATTACAAGGGGTAGAGGTTCGACCGCTTTCGACCATGGCTCAGGCCGGAATCTAAAAATATTAAGGAGGCAAGGGGCCTCTGCCCCCCTCCCCGCAGCGAAGCTACTAACCAGGGGAGTCTCTTAGCAGTGACCAAGGCAGCGTCTCGTAATGAAGTCTCCTTCATTTTACAAATACATGTCTCATATATGCCTGAATGTTGGGGGATGGCAGTTGGAGGTTAAGTTTCCCCCCTTTTAAACACGATCAGGTGTTTGAAAGTTTTCCAAATAAAAATATAAAAAAAATAAATAAAAATAAAAACTAATCTTATTTTTTTTGCCGCCTTTTCATTTCTGAAGGCGATATCATTTTACAATTATGATTTCGATTATGGATTACTTCCCATTCGCTTATGATTTAATTACACTTCTATTAAAGTACATTCTTACATTATAAATTAAAGTCATTACATTCAATTATAGTTTCATTGAAGTACATTACGTCGTTACCATTCTTAGTGTTTTTATATATATATATATATGGTTAGATTATATGGTTAGATTATATGGTCAGATTATATGGTCAGATTATATGGTCAGATTATATGGTTATTAGTACAACACAAGTACATGAGACATGACACACATGATATAACATAACGCATGATAATATTATAAATTTGAAATCAAAGCGAGAGAAGGTATTTTAATCTTTGAGCGTTCGAATCTGCAAGTTCGCGAAATTCGATCACTTACCCTCAGCATTTTCGAGTTCATCTCGGGAGGTCAAATAATTAAAAATAAAAATGAAAAAAATAATACGAGAACGTTTTTTCGCGTTCCCGAACGAAGGCAAAGGTTTTGCGTTTCATAGATTGACACGAGTAAAAATAGACTGATAAGTTTAGGGCATAAGTAGACAATAGGTAGATGAATGAATATGGTTGAATAATAATATTTATACTACATAACATATAAATAATGACTTCTATAGAGTGTACAGTTTTTATTATGATGTTAAAGAATTTTCATACATTGAATACTAGAGATATGATGAAGGGAAATTAATGACAGGAAAATGTGACGTCATATTTATTGAATTTGTACGTATAGTACGAATCATTGTTAGGAAGATTTACAAGAACGAATTAGAGACACAGAGTGGGAACGTAAAGGGAATGAAGTTATTTTGTGACGTCATAGTGTATAAGTCATTATTAGAAAAGATGAATTAGAGGCAAAGTGTGGGTAGTAATGACTAAGAAGTACAGCTACGGGTTCCAATCCTGTTACATGCAATGTGTATGCATAATCTAGGGTCGAGGGTGAGATGCAAGACAATTCATAATTAATTATAATAACTTTTATAACACAATGGAAAATGGATGATGGATACGACTAAACCATAGAAAGGGTAGATCGTAGGGTTGTGACATGAACAAAAATAGGAAGCTACAAGTAAAATTATTATCCAAACTCGCGTTAAGCGATTTTGGTTCTTATGTAAAAATGGACATTCGAACATAAAACTATTGTTCATTGTTCGCTTTTTACATATATATATATATATATATATAAATATATATATATATATATATATATATATATACTGTATATATATGAGAGAAGATCAGAATGGAAGTTAGAGGGTATTTATAGCCTCACCCACAGCAATGGAATTAGTGGAGCATGAAGTCCATACATTTCTCATATTAAATTTTTTGTTGTAGAAAAACAAGAAAAACTCTGAATATCAGATGTTTCAAATTTTATTTTCAAATGTGAACGAAGTTAAATATAACTGTATATATATATATATATATATATATATATATACATATACAGGGTGCCCATAAATTATTCACCCCATTATAAGCCTTAATAAATTCGTTATTATAGGAGCTATCTTAAAACGGTTTGCAGCAATTAATAACACAACTCAAGAAATTTTTGTTTTAATTCAGTAAACCTCCACGTGAGCCCCATTGGTAGCACGCAGAACATCAAGGCGATAGATGATTTCGTTCCCAACATTAAGAAGCATGTCTTGCGTGATGGAAGCTAATGTCTCTTCAATCCGGTGTCTTAATTCTGTGATGTTATTAACCTTCATTGCATACATTCTGTCCTTTGTGTAGCCCCATAAAAAGAAATCCAGAGGCGTGATATCCGGGAAACGAAGAGGCCATGGAATAGGGCCATCTCGCCCGACCCAACGAGAAGGGAACTTTTCATTGAGGAACCTCCGCACTTCTAATCCCCAGTGTGGCGGTGCCCCATCTTGCTGAAAGAACACACAGGGCTGCATATCCTCAAGCTGAGATGCACCATACCATTCAAGCATATCTAGGTAATTTGTAGCCTTCACAGTGTTCTCATGGAAGAAAAATGGTCCAATCACACGGTTATGGGAGAGAGCACACCAAACGTTTATCTTGGGACTGTTGCGTTCGTGTTCAATAAATTCATGCGGATTTTCTGATCCCCATATACGGCAATTGTGTCTGTTGACTTTACCAGACAGATGGAATGTCGCTTCATCACTGAAAACGACATTGTTCAAAAAATGCTCATCTTCATCAATACGGTCAAGAATGTCAACAGCAAACTGTACCCGTTTGGGTTTGTCATTTGGTAGAAGTTTCTGCAAGGTTTGCAATTTGTAGGCATAAAGTTTCAACCTCTTGTGAACCACTTTATGCACTGTTGAACGCGGTATTTGCAGTTCTCGGCTTGCTCGGCGGATGGATTTTGTAGGACTTCGGATAAACGCCTCCTGAATTCCTGCTATCTTATCTTCAGACACAGTAGGCTTACCAGCTCCTTTCTGATGTAGCACACTGCCAGTTTCTTGAAATTGTTTCAGCCATCGCTTGAGTGATTGCTTTGTTGGTGGAGTTTTCTGATATTCCTCCCGAAAACGTCTCTGTACAGTAATTGGAGATTTGGTTTCCCACATCCACAGCACACACATTGTTTTCTCCTTCACTGTCGCCATTATGCCCCTAGTGGATGGTCTGCGAAATAAAGAAAAAAAATTCTTGAGTTGTTATTAATTGCCGCAAACCGTTTTAAGATAGCTCCTATAATAACGAATTTATTAAGGTTTATAATGGGGTGAATATATATATATATATATATATATATAATAATATATATATATTAGGGTGGAGCGAAATACACTTTTTCAAAAATCGAACTTGGGTAGTCGGGAAAAGGTGCCATTTGGTGTAAAAATAATCACTGTAAAACATCATTGCAATCGGAGTTCATTTTCAGGTGCCCCCGAGACGGTAAATTATGCTAAAATTTGTCATTTATTATATATATTCAATAATTTGTACAAGTCAATATATTTAAGTAGTTACTTAGCGGTAGTGATAGATACATCAGGTATAGATAGATACATCAACATCACCACGCTCTCTCTCACAGACTCACTCTCTCACTGTCTCACTGCCTGACAGGCCAGTATTAGCCTGGCAGTGACAGAAGACGGTGCTATTCGTTGTTCTTTCAAGATGCAGGACTCAAGTAGACCATCTACCTCGCGTACTAGGCAAGCAAACTTGTGCCCCATTTTCGGCAGTGGTAACGACTTGAATGAGAGTCAACTTCCATCTTATGAATACGTGATGACGTGTTTTCTCTGGGAAAGGTATCGACTAAAGCAAACATCAAATAAAGGTCCTGTAGACGTCATTGCGAAGAATCTTACGAAGAAAATAATCGATATTTACTCCAAAGCATCTATCCCAGTGCTATCAGAGAAACATGTTTTGGATATGTTAAAAGTACACCACAAGAAGTATCGAACGATATTAAAAGGATTAAAGGGGCGGCGGGAAAATGAAAGTTATAAAGAGAAAATAAATAAATTAAAAAATGAAGCTAAGAAATTATTTGACATTGCCGCATGCAAGTGCAAGTGTTTTGAAAGATGCTCTTGTACGAAGGCTTCCAAAGTCCCTGTTTTAGAACGGGATTTCTTGATGGATCAACGAACAGAGCGAAAAATGTTCATCGGAGTAGCAGATATTGAAACAACCCGAAGGCTACAAAAAGCGGCAATTAGAAAATCCTGCAGCCTGAGAAGCCTAGCAGAAGGTACATCAGAGGCAGTTTATTTATCAGAAGAAACGTCGGTCTCAAGTACTGAGAAGTCCTCTGATGAATGTGATGATAATTATATTCCTCCCCCAAAACGGCAGAAAAAGGAGCAGAAACTTACGGAGTAGAAATCGGTTTTACCTGCCTTAGCTCTGGCGTGCGACAGAACAGGAGTGTCTGCGCAGCTGCCTTGATATCAACCTCCATCGTGCAAGATATTTGCATCATTTCTGAAGAAAATTCATCCAAAGTCATAGATTGCAGCAAAATACGACGGGAGAGGAAACGCAAAAGAGAAATAGTACAAAAACCACCATCGAAAGTATCTATTTCGATGGTCGCAAAGATACAACAATTTTATCGGAAAAGAAACGTTGCAAATTCTACCGCAAAAATGTTCTTGAAGAACATATTGCTGTTATTTCCGAACCTGAATCAAAATTTCTTGGCCATTTCTCACCAACAACAGGATCAACACAAAGCATTGCTACAGGTATTTTGATGTTCTTAGACAAGAAAAAAATATCGACTAAAAATATTACCGTAGTTGGATGCGATGGAACAGCCGTCAACACAGGCACCAAGGGCAGTGTTTGCACATTACTTGATGGAAAACTTGGAAAACCTTTACAATGGTTTGTTTGCCAACTACATGCAAATGAACTCCCATTGCGTCATTTAATTCAACAACTGGATGGAAAAACAACGGGTCCGCGCGGCTTTACAGGTGTAATTGGCAAACAACTTCAAGACTGTCACAAGCTCCCTTTGAAAGAATTCTTACCAATTGATTCAGAGACACAGTCAGTCGATTCAGAGGTATAAAGTTCTGACCAAAAATATCTATATGATTTTCATAAAGCTGTTTCGATAGGAAATGTTCCTGAAGATTTGCCTCCCCGTAATGCAGGAAAGATGTCCCGCTCTCGATGGTTAACAACAGCAAATCGAATACTCCGTTTATATATATCAACAGAAGATCCAACAGAGAATCTAATTGCTCTTGTTGAATTCATAATGAAAGTGTACGCACCGATGTGGTTTCAGATAAAATCAAATTCATCTGTCGTCTATGGCGCTAGGAATGTTTGCAAAACCATACAACTATCAAAATTTCTGAAAAATGAAACTGAATATAATTCGTCCAGTTATTCAAAGAAACGCATATTTCGCTCATCCTGAAAACATCCTTTTATCAATGCTGCAAGATGAACGGGAATATGTACGAGAGTTTGGATGGCGGAGAATCAAGAAAGCCAGGGAGGAAAAGAAAAGCGAAATTCGTCACTTTAAAATTCCCGAACTGAATTTTGACTGCAATGATTACACCGAGATGATCAATTGGCAAAGAACTGAAGTAACTGAACCTCCTTTGACAATGAGCCTAACAGACAGTGAAATAGAAAAACAATTAACTGAACGAGGCAAGCTTGAAATCAAGAAGTATCCCTGCCACACAAAAGCAGTGGAAAGAATAATCAAATTGGTAATTGAGGCATCATCTTCTGTTTGTGGAGTGAAATCTAGAGATGGATTCATAGGGGCCAGATTTGCCTCAAGAAAACTAATACCTAAATTTGACACCAAGTCTCAGTACTCGTTATAAGATATAATAGCAGAACTCGTTGGCATCCTATTAGCAATGTTGATGACTGATTAGAAGTGCCTTGCTAAGTTGGGTGGTTGGGCTGGGCACGGGTGAAACTCGATATACAGCCACCTCCTCGTGATGAGTTCTGGGTTATTCTGACCTTATATCCTATATAAGTCAGAATAAGCAAAGAGCTGTATGGAAAATAATGGTTCTTTGAGCGCCTCGGGGGCATCTCAAGATAATTAAAATTGCTCATTCTGTAAATTTTATTTGATGATTGGACTTAAAATGAACCTAATACAAGCTACTGCAAAGAAGGGATGGGTTTCTTAAAAAATGAAAAAATATTGAAATTGCCAAATTTTTTTCCAAAAAAACAAATTCTGTGCCCTGGGGGCACCTAAAAGACTTGTAAAAAATGGTTTCAAACTTTGTATGCCTTATATATATATAAAAGAGAGCGCGCGAGAGGTAGAGAGAGAGAGAGAGAGAGAGAGAGAGAGAGAGAGAGAGAGAGAGAGAGAGAGAGAGACTGGTTACCCATTTATCTACCATTCGTGAAAGGATGTTTACACTCTACCTTAGACCTACAGTTTAACACGGATAATTAGGTTACCCTGGCTACCAACCGTGGAAGGACACTTTGCCACCGGGTCTCGAACCCGACGCATATAATCGTGTGTGCGTAATATTTTATGGGGGTATAGACGGGTGTGTACGTGCCAAAACGAAGTATACATTGTGCGAACTGGCTCATAATGCCTGGAGGCACTGGCTGATTAAACCGACTGGCTGATTAGGGGCCTATAAGACAACGTCCGCTCGGCTGAAGTCTTAATATGCGTTTGACTCCTGTCAAGCGAACATCTCTCTTCCTCTCTCTCCTCTCTCTTTCTTTTGGGGGATAACTCCGCCTCCAAGTTGCATAACCATTGTTGCTCTTGCAACAACTCCCTCCCCCTTGATGGGTTGGCACTGGCACTGGTGCCAAGGGGGAGTTGACACTCTTGCAACATTGACAACATTTTCAATTGCATTGCATTCTCTCCTTTTGCGACCATGCTACTGCCCTCATCATGTCCGTTAGCATGATTATGAAGAGTAGTGGAGCTAATACTGTTCCTTGTGGTACTGAGCTGAGGACCTCTGATTCTGATGAAGATACTCCTTGTACTGTAACGACTTGCCGCTGCTCATTATGGAAATTATATATCCATTTCCCTACTTTTCCTGTTATTCCCATATATTTCAGTTTATGTATTATGATTCCGTGGTCACACTTGTCGAACGCTTTGGCAAAGTCTGTGTATATTACATCATAGTTTTCATTACTTTCCAGTGCATCAATAATGTTGTTGTAGTGTTCCATTAGTTGTGATAGGCATGATCTGCCTAACCGAAACCCATGTTGGTTATCGTTGAATTTTTTCTGAGTTTCTAAAAAGTCATAGATTTTCTGTCTAACTATTCTTTCAAATATTTTAGTGAGATGAGATGTGACATTGGCCTATAGTTTTTGGCCTCGGATCGATCTCATCCTTTATATATTGGGACTATATTCGCGCTCTTCCGGATGCCTGGTACTGTATTTCTCCCGTGTCTAGTGATCGCCTCCATATCCAATATAGGGGCTCAGCGATTGCATTCTTGCAGTTTTTGATCAGTGTGGCATTCCATTTATGCGGTCCTGCCGCTGAGTGTGCTTTTAGTTTCCCTATAGCTTGTGTAATGTCATTTGTCGTAAAGTCGAAGTCCGTTATACTTTCCCCTTGTAGTTCTTCTTCAAAGAACGCGTTTCTATCGCATATCAGTTTGTCAGTTTTTGGGATGCTGAAAGATGATTCATACTGAGCTCTGGATATTTCAGATACTTCTGTTAGATCATCAGATGAAGCTCTGTTCTCGTTTTTCAGAGGTCCGATAGTCGCATGGTTTTTCGACTTCCTTTTTGCAAAATTATAGACGTACTTTGAGTTAACCTTTATCGCTTCTGTGGCGTCGTCTTCTTCTTTTTCTGTATGCTTCTCAATTGGTTCCTGTATGCCGTCATCGATACTCTGCAGTTTATCATTTAATATTTTCCTCATGTTGTTATCCTTATAGTTACTTAGTTTTGCAGTCACTCTTTTTCTCTTTCGTAACAATGACCTCTTTTGTCTCTCGAACCTGCTTCTTTTCCTCTTTGTTGTATTTTTGGGACTTGTCTTTCCACAACTTCCAGCTTCTTTTCCTCTAAAGTCATTAACATCTCTTCCGTTGTCTTGGCCTCGAAAATGGTTTTCCAATTTATTACTTCCATGCTGGATGCAACATCTTCCCAGTTTATAACTTTGGAGTGAAAATTAAAAATTTCGAATTTGCTTCTTTTTTTTGTGCGTGTTCTTTCCTTTCCTGTTGCTTTTATATTGGTTGTTATTTCAGTAATGTTGTGGTTCGATATTATAGTTGGGGATGTTTTTACGTTATCAATTAGGTTGCTGTTGTTTGTGAATACCAAATCTAGGCAGTTCTTTTTGTGTTTTCTGTTATTTTTTGTGTTAGCATAAATTCATCAGCTAGAGCTAGTAGCATTTTTACCTGCTCCTGGTCTTCCCATTTGCTCCCCTTGTCCTGGTGTATACATATATTTTTTCCTATCCTTTTATATTTCATGAATGGGAAATTAAAATCACCACAGAGAAAAATATTTGGGGGTTGGAGAGTGTAGCTCTTTTACCCAGTTTCTTACCTCTGTAATGGAATCTGAAACCTTTGAGGTTGGAGTGTATGGGGGTCTGTACATTACAATTAGTACCATATTTAATTTTTCAACTTTTGCTGCTACACATTCTACGTAGCTGTTTGCGGTACTTATCGTCATTTCTGCCATATGCCTTTCGCGTGTGTAAGTAGTACACCCTCCTTTACGTCTCACTGTTCTGTCGGCTCGGAGGATGTTATAGTTGTCAATTTGTATTTCTTTCTTGTCAACACAGAACTCACAGTTTTCACAGTTCGCCTGGCAGTCCTTTAGATGAGTTTCCGTGAGGCATGCATCGTCTGCTCCGGCTTCTTGCATGAGTCTTTTCAGGTTGATAATTTGAAGATAGGGATTTGTCTCCTGATTTGAATATTAAACAAACTCATGCCTTTTTAAGTACGTCAGGGAAAATACCATGACGGAGAGAGGAGTTGAATAATATTGATATAGGGAGAGAGAAAGTATCTGAGCAATATTTAAAGACAACGTTTGGAACAGAATCGAAGTGACATGATTTGTTTTTAAGGGTGGAAATCGCCGTTTTGACATCTCTGGGAGAAATAAGAGAGAAGAAAATATGAGCTGGTGGATTACCAAAACATTCATTGTAGCTGCGTATCAAGGGAGCTATGAATCAGCTGTATTTTTTCCCACGGTAACACAGTACTTATTTAGATGATTGGCTATATCTAAAGGTTCGTTATAAGTGATATTATTTGTTGTTATATTTGTGGAAAAACAACCTTGTTCTTTTTTCCTATGTAAAGTTTCATTGATAAGTTTCCATTGTTTCTTAGAATCACCTTTGTATTCCTCAAATTTATTGATGTAGTACTCTCATTTTGCTTTTCTGATTTGGGTATTTAGTTTGTATTTGTAATTGGTGTAAATTTCTTCGGGTATTGCGCCTTTTTTTTGGCGTGTTTGTAGATTAAATGTTTTTGCCGTATACTGTATCTTTTAGGAGAGGTTTATGTAACCATGGTTTATTTTACGCTCTGTGGGTCGTGCTTATAGTAGTCACAGGACAAAGCTCGTTCAGCAAATCGTATAGTATGTCTGAGAACTTAATAAATTTTTCATTTATGTCGTCAGCCCATTCAAGGATTTCGAACCCACAGTTTATTGAGTTTAATTTCTGTTTCAGACCTTCTAAATTTCATATATTTTTCTGACTTTTATCTTTACGTTATCTGTCTCCAGGATTTTATAACCCTCATTTAACGCGAAGACGGCCGAAATGGTCAGAGATCTCCAGCAGAAGTATACCGGCTGTATGGTTCAGATGACCTTTACACCATATATGGTTTATTAATATTGAGTACTCTATCGGTACCGTAACCAGAGTTGGAAACGGGTCACCAACCTTGACCCGTGACCCATGTGCCCCCTCAAACACCTGACCTGTGACCCGTCAAACACCTGACCTGTGACCCACTTAATCCATGACCCGTTCACCCAACAAGCATCTGACTTGAATACATTTAGTGAAGTTTCCAAAACTGCGTTGATAATTTTATTTCATGATACATCACTATTCTAATACAAAAATACAATAAAAAATCAACTTTTCCATAAAACAGTAATGAATATTTCTGAGAAAAACTAAAATGTATTTAGAAATTCTTGTAGTATTCAGGGGCGATACAAAGTGATTCCACTACTTCCGGTGTCAGCCGTGCACGCTATGGTCGTATGATATTGCTTACATTGAATGCACTGAAGTGCCTTTCCGATTCGCTGTTGCATACCTGCACCACAAACACAGCTCTAGCTACTGTACTTCACTGAGTACAGGAAGAGCCTTTGTGATCATCTTCTGTTTTTACTTGTTTATTTTTTCTTTCCTTCTCCTCCATTTCTTAATAGTTACATTTTTATTTACTCACTCACACATCTGTATCTGACTACGTCACTTACTTTAATGGCGTAACTTCTACTCCATCTTTGTGTTTAGTACATAATTATGAACAGTGATGTTCGTATTATTATATTCTGGGGGAAAATTATCGACGTTGCTTTCGTAAAAGATTTGATCTTTTACAGATATAATGGCAGGTAGAGAAGACTGGAGATCCACCTGCAACTACGTAGTTACATGTCATGATCGTAAATCTTTATCTGTAAGCTAAAAATAAGTTGTTAACACGCAAAAAATAAATGACTTCTTAAAAACTCGACTAGAAGTTTTTGACCCACAAAATCTCAGACTTGATCCATCTTAACCCGCTTCCGGGTCAGGCGGGTCAGCCATATGACCCGTGACTTACCTTTGTAGTGAATACTCTTATTTTAGTTTTAAGATAAATGTTAATTTTACCGTCTTGAATTTCGGAATAGTATAAATTCATTTTAAATTAGTTACCCCATTATAATTCAATTGTGAACCACATTAATACTAATTTTATGTATACTATATTATTTTATTGTATGTAAACATAATTAATTATATATCACAATTGTCAGTTAATTATTTATATTCAAATATTTATTTTAATCTAATACCATGTCCATTTTACAAATAAATAATAGAAAACCAATGGTTATATTTTCCACCTTTGGTACTGTCGCAGTTTCGCCTAACGGACTCAATACGGCTAGTGAGATAATCACTGGTTGGCACTTAACTAGCGGCAGTGCTTATGGCTACATCATCCAGGTTAACCTATACCGGATAGATGCGCTACGGTCCCAAGCCGTAGCTTGCCTAGGCCGACGACGATGACGTAAACCAACAATTGGTGACCCTGGAGCTGGATTACCCCTTTTACCCGAACGACTAGGACTAGACTGTAATGTCGTTCGTGCCCATCACCCCCTTCACCCGAGCGACTAGGACTAGACTGTAACGTCGTTCGTGCCCATCACCCCCTTCACCCGAGCGACTAGGACCAGACTGTAACGTCGCTCGTGCCCTCTGCCCATCACCCCCTTCACCCGAGCGACTAGGATCAGACTGTAATGTCGCTCGTGCCCTCTGCCCCTCACCCCTGCCCGTGCGCTCTGTGCCTGCGCTCGTCTCAACCTCCACTCCTTCGTTGGTAACTTGTCGTCTTGCTTGTACGTCAGCAAGCATAGGAGAAGATGCCTGACGACGCTGGTGCCATCTCCCACTTGAGCGTAAAGCTCCCCGTCTTCTGGCCGGGTGATCCATTTATTTGGTTCCACCAAGTGGAATCACAATTCAACTTGGGAAGGATCACCGCTAGCAGGACGAAATACGATCATGTTTTGTCTCTCTACCAGCGAGCATCATCTCTGAAGTCCGTGACGTCATCGTATCTACTTCCACGAATGAGGACCCGTACAACGATCTGAAGTCTGCCATCCTGTGCCGCACCACTGTCTCCGAGCGTGAGAAACTACATCAGTTAATCTCAAAAGAAGAACTTGGAGACCGTAAGCCCACTCAAATGCTGAGGGCTATGCAGTGCGCTCTAGGCGAACGCGCACAAACCTTCGATACGGACATCTTTAGACAGTTGTTCTTGCAGAAACTTCCTCCATCAGCTCAGCGTGTCTTGGCCACTATGGATCCTGCTACTCCAGTTGATAAACTAGCAGCAACTGCCGACAAAGTAGTGGAGATTGACACAGCTCCGGTCAACAACGTGAACACACAATCGGAACTGGAGTTGAAAGTGAAAGAGTTAAGTCAACAACTCAACCACGTTTGTTCTCTGCTACAAATCAACGGCAAAGAAGCCATTCTCGGTCAAGATTTACGAAGAGGCATCGTTCGAGTTCCGGGAAGATCTGCTTCTACCACTCGAAATTTGGAAAAAGGCTAGGAAGTGCATCTCCCCTTGCAATTTTTCGTCGGAAAACCCCAGCAGCGAGTCCTAATGGCGTCTAGTACTCGCACTGCCAACCTGTTATTCATAAAGGACAGGAACTCTGGTATCAATTTCTTGTCGATACCGGAGCGTCAGTCAGTGTATTCCCTCAAAAATCTGGTCATAAGCACTCGGAATCTCCGCCTCTATACGCTGCTAACGGTTCACGCATACCCACGTACGGTACTCAGTCGCGTGAACTAAACTTGGGCCTTCACCGATCCTTCAAGTGGATTTTCATCTGTGCTCAAGTGCGGCATCCCATAATCGGCGCTGACTTCCTCCAGCATTTCAGACTCCTGGTGGATCTTGACAAGCGACGCTTATGCGACCAGGCCACACTGCTTTCTGTTCTTGCCAACAGGTTGCCCTTCCGGACGCCTCGAACTCTGCACTTTCCCTCGTTCCCCCTAATTCCATGTACCAGTGCCTTTTCCAGCGATATCCAGGAATTCTTCAACCGATGCAGATGGGTGATACCATTAAGCACACCATTACCCATCACATTACAACAAAAGGTCCCCCTGTGTTTGCAAAACCCAGACGTCTTGCCCCGGACAAACTGAAAGCTGCCAAATCGGAATTCCAGCTTATGCTGGATCTTGGGATAATAAGACCTTCCAAAAGCAGTTGGTCCTCTCCCCTACACCTGGTCCAGAAGAAGTCAGGAGACTGGAGACCATGTGGGGATTACCGGTTTTTGAATTCGACAACCATCCCGGACCGATATCCGGTACCAAATGTCCAAGACTTTACTTCTCTTCTCCACGGCAAATCTATCTTCAGTAAAATAGATCTCGTTAAGGCTTTCCACCACATTCCCGTAGAGCCTTCGGATATTCCCAAGACTGCAGTTTGTACACCATTTGGGTTATTCGAATTTTTGAAGATGCCGTTCGGGCTACGGAATGCTGCGCAAACCTTTCAGAGGTTTATAGATGAGGTCACCAGAGGCTTAGACTTTGTTTATGCCTACATCGATGATTTGCTTGTGGCCAGCTCAACGGAAGAGGAACATAAGGAACATCTTTCACTCCTCTTTCAACGCTTAGAACAATACGGTGTTACTATTAATGCATCTAAGTGTGTGTTTGCACAGCCAACCTTGGAATTTCTTGGTCACACGATTTCGCAGCACGGAATTACCCCCCTTCAGGACAAGTGTGAAGTGATAAAAAATTACCCTATGCCAAATAATCAGCGTGAGTTACGTCGGTTTCTAGGTTTGGTAAATTATTACCACAAGTTCATTAAAAACTGTGCTAGTGTTCTGCTCCTCTACACGCTATGATCACACACAAACGCAAGGTAACGAAATTGTTATGGTGTAGCGATAGTTTACAGGCGTTCGACAATGCCAAAAATGCTATCAATAGTGCATTGTCTTTATCATTTCCTATCAGTGATGCCCCCCTAACTCTGACGGTCGATGCATCAGATGTTGCGATCGGTGGAGTGTTGGAACAAACCATTAACGGTCAACAAGCACCCATCGCGTTTTACTCAAAAAAGCTGCAGCCAGCCCAAACGCGTTATAGTGCTTTCGGACGTGAACTTCTTGCTATTTACTTAAACGTGAAGCATTTTCAACATTTCCTTGAAGGCCGAGAGTTTTGTGTTTTTACCGACCACAAACCTTTGGTCACTGTCTTCAATAAAAACAGCTGTAACCACTCTCCCAGAGTCATCAGGCAACTCGATTATATCTCGCAATTTACCACAGATATCCGCCACATCAAAGGTGTCTTGAACACTCCAGCGGATGCACTCTCAAGAATAGAGTTTACTTCTGTTACCCTCAGCTCTACACTGTGGAATGCTGTTGCACAGGATCAAGATAAGGATACGGAACTACAAGACCTGCTCAGAGAAGACTCCACTCACTCACTTTCCCTCAAGAAAATGAGTATGCCAGGATTGTCTGTGCCCCTCTATTGCGACGTATCAACAGCTGCTATTCGCCCTTATGTCCCTCCATGTCACAGAAAAGCAGTCTTCACGGATCTTCATAAGCCCTCCCATCCTGGTATCCGTGCTTCGCAACACCTGGTTACCTCTCGCTTTGTTTGGCCCTCGATGCGGAAGGATGTCAAACATTGGACCAAAACGTGCCTTGCCTGCCAGCGTGCCAAAGTCCAAAGGCACACCAGGTCCCCCTTTGACGCATTTCCGCCCCCATCCCAGCGATTTGAGGTAATTCATGTAGACATTGTTGGCCCTCTTCCAGTGATTCAAGGCCAACGTTATCTGCTCACCTGTCTCGACCGCTTTTCCAGATGGCCTGAAGCCATCCCACTTCCTGATATCCAAGCGGACACTGTTGCAAGAGCCTTTCTTCATGGATGGGTATCAAGATTTGGATTGCCGACAAAAGTCATCACTGACCAAGGTCGCCAATTTGAGTCTTCGCTTTGGAAGAAGTTTACCAGCTTGTTGGGTACAGTACATGCGCATACCTGTGCGTATCATCCGCAAGCTAACGGCCTCGTCGAACGCTTCCATCGCCAGCTGAAGTCATCCCTTATGTGTCACGAAGACTCCCATTGGATGGATAAGCTTCCACTCGTTTTGCTTGGTATTCGCTCTGCATTTAAGAGTGATCTGAAGACTACAGCGGCTGAACTAGTCTATGGAACAACACTGCGGCTACCAGGTGGCTACTTCACTGCAGGGGATAAGTCATGTGATCCTACGGAATTCGCTCAAACACTTTCCTCTCACATGCAGTCCCTTCAGCCTGTTCCCCCTCGATTGACTAGCCAACAGAACATATCTGTTTCCCCAGCCCTCCAGTCTTGCACCCACGTTTTCGTTCGTGTACCTGTCCCAAAACGGCCTCTCCAATGTCCATATGACGGACCCTATGAAGTTCTCCGACGTACGCGCAAATCATTCCTCATCCAGCGCGGTTCCAAGGTCGACAAGGTTTCTGTCGATCGTCTTAAGCCTGCGTTTTTGGAATCAACCTTAAGTGAGGTACAAGTAGCTACCAAAAAGGTTCAGCGGAAATCTGTGTCGTTCGGAACTCTTTGAACTTCCTCTCTGGTGGGGGAGTGTGTAGTGAATACTCTTATTTTAGTTTTAAGATAAATGTTAATTTTACCGTCTTGAATTTCGGAATAGTATAAATTCATTTTAAATTAGTTACCCCATTATAATTCAATTGTGAACCACATTAATACTAATTTTATGTATACTATATTATTTTATTGTATGTAAACATAATTAATTATATATCACAATTGTCAGTTAATTATTTATATTCAAATATTTATTTTAATCTAATACCATGTCCATTTTACAAATAAATAATAGAAAACCAATGGTTATATTTTCCACCTTTGGTACTGTCGCAGTTTCGCCTAACGGACTCAATACGGCTAGTGAGATAATCACTGGTTGGCACTTAACTAGCGGCAGTGCTTATGGCTACATCATCCAGGTTAACCTATACCGGATAGATGCGCTACGGTCCCAAGCCGTAGCTTGCCTAGGCCGACGACGACGACGTAAACCAACACCTTGAATTCACTCCCAAGTGACCCACTGACCCGTGACGCGCCGACCCGTTTCCAATTCTGGCCGTAACACGTGTAGCTTGTGTAATGGGGGGGCAGAAGCTGTATGTTACTATTCTGTTTATGAGTTTTTTGGGGTCTCTTTGTTTATTACAGTTTAAGAGAAAACAATTGAAGTCGCTCAGGAAGATTGCTTTATGCTGTTTTTTTATGTTATTATGATTTGAAATAAAGTTAATATTCTCCACGAAATGGATAAAAAAAACCATTTGGAGGCCAGTAGATACCAATTATATTTAAATTAGTATTTGCCAGTATTTACGGCGCATGTTTCAATAGAGTCGGACATTAATGTAAGATCAGTGATTTCTGTACATGGAATGGATTTATATATGCAAATTGAAACCCCCCTCCTTTCCTGCCGTCACGATATGTCTGAAAACATTTATACCCATCTAAAGGGTACAAGTCTTTAGTTGTTTCTTTTGTGTATGTTTCCATGAGGACTATGATAGTGAATTATGTTCCAATTAATTGCAATGAGTTTCGTAGTTCTTTAAAATTAGCAAGTATGCTTCTTATGTTCAAAGTTAGTATCATAAGCTTACTATTGAAATTTAGATGGTCAGAACCTATGTCATTTATATTTTAATAAACACTCTCGGAGACAATATGTGACAGATTAAAAAGATTATCATCTCCTTCGTGTTTATCTCGTAACAGTTCTAAAAGGCTTGGAAGGTCTTTTAGGGAAGTATGAAACCTAGTTAGGAATTCTGCTAGGAAGAGAAAGCAATAAAACTTTAGGGAAGCTGAAAGGAAAGAAAAATTTGGGCAGGATGTTACAAATGAAGTATACAGTAAGGCACTTTCCTATTTGGGAATGATATACTGAGTGGGGTCTTCCGACAGTAGCATAAGCAAATGAAAATAATAGTAACATAAAAATAGTAGTTTAAGTAATACCAACAATAGTAATAATAAATAGTGATTAATAAGAAATGATAGATGGTAATAGTAATAATAAACAATAAAAATAGTAATGATAATGCTTAGATATACTTAGCTACAACTATTTTGAGAGATGTCGAAAATTAGAAGTTAGGAATTTGTCTCCGTTACGAGCGAAACACTTCGAGATTTCACCTAGGAAATCTCATGAAGTCTCTCACCCTTTTGAATAGGTTCCTTTTGTTGTCGGTCAGGTATTCATTGACGGATATTCTGGGTTTAACAGGGATGCATATGCCAACGACGAATTCTCTCTTCACGTAGTCATTTGGGATCACTATGCTGGTGGGTCTTGTAGTGTTGTTTTCTTTTCGGCCGATCGAGTCTGGAGACTCCGACAATGTCTGTCGGTTTAACGTTTATTCAAATGTTTCTTCGCAGGTCCTCCATTGTCTTTTGTTTTAGGTATTCAGTCTCACTTCCTGAGTGTCTCAGAGTCACTAATTGGCATCAGATTTTATACTGGACTTGTTGGTGGGTTTCTATCCGTTGGTCTATTTCCTCCTTTTTTGTCTGCAAGGTATTCACTCCATAATTAGTATATTTCTGATGCTTCTGTTTATTTGTAATATTATTCGTTATCATTTATTATGAACACCAAAATGAATTCTAATTTAATTCTGTTATTCACTGCACTGCATTTTTACGGGTAGCATATGTGCCTTTTAAGCTTATGAATGGAATCAAAATGACGTTTAACCTTCAACAAATTTTTATTTAGTTACTTGAATGATACTGTATAACTAATGGAGGGGAAACTAGTGACTATTTAACTAACTACATGCTCAGAGAGAGCGAGGGGCCTTTAGCCGACTACATTTTATGGAGATCACAAAATTACATCTCAAATACTGCATTGTGAATAACGCCACTTATTCTCACCAAAGAAAGTGAAAGCCTGTCGGCGAAACGATTAAAATGGTTATTCTTCTTTTCTGAAGTCACGATGTGTTTGAAAATATTTATACCCATCCAAAGGGTACAAGTCTTTAGTTTCTTTTGTGTATGTTTCCGTGAGGACTATGATAGAGAACTGTGTTCCGATTAAAACCAATTGACTGGTTTTAAAACCAACTTCTCGCTCTCTCTCTCGACCTACCAACTGTGATTTTAAAACTAATTTCTCTCTCTTAGCAGTTAATATAAAAAAATTTCATTAATAATCGTCTCCCATTTAATTTACGTTTAATATATTAAAACAAATTTTATTAATATTCCTATTCCGTTTACTACAGTCCTCTCCTTGTGTTCGTTAGCTTCCTTTTGTAGAAATTCGACTTTCCAATTTAGAAATTTTACCTGCTTCTTGAGTGTCCGTGTAACCTTTCGGGACTCCACGATTAGAAGCTGTTAAGGAACTCGAAGAGTTGCTGATTGTCTTTACTAAGTCCTCTCATCATATGCTGTTGTTCTTGGGTAGGAGAATGTTATGGCGTCGCGGTAAGAATGCAGCGCTTATAGGAGCAGTAGAAGGAGAGAGAGGTTTGGCACTATCGTTTGGAGTCCAGCAGTGGGGTATAGGGCTTGAGTTGGGGGAGGGGAACTGGCCCGATCGCCCATGGTATTCCGGTGGGAAGAGCTAAGGAGTATGCTCATCCTTGCGGATTGGTCGCTCGGAACGCGTTATTTTTTTTCCCTTTGCCCATTTTAATTTGTTTAATTCACTGTAAAATTTCTTAAAAATTTGTTACTTTCTTGGCCGTAAATCAATTTTTGTTTTATAGACCAAGTAATTTAGATCATACCGAAAACAGTGGGCTTATTTTTACATACAGATGAAAGAATGGAGCAACATCCGATAGCTTTCAACTATACTACTACTACTACTACTACTACTACTACTACTAAAAAGAATAATAATATACACTTTACACTTTTACTGAACTGTATACATATAGAAGGCAAAGCCTTACATAGAGATATGTTTACATTTAATTACGTTTACAGTAATTAGATGTAAACAGCTAGTTACTGTAATAATAATAATAATAATAATAATAACAAAAAATTATATCATATATAACATACATATCGTATTGTTGCAGCATTATATTTATCAACAAAGATTTTTTTCCTTTCTTTATGAAATGCAGTAATATAGAATTTTTATAAAGACATAAATGTAAATGATAAATAAAATTTTTATAAAGTCATAAATGTAAATGGTAAATGAATGGCCCTAAAATACAGTTTTTAAAGTCCAAAATTTAGTAGTCATAACAAAGACGAATTGCGAAAACGAGTTTCTGGAAAATTTTAATGCCAGTACCAGATCTAATCCAAACTTTAAAAAGGTATAATTTTAACATTATCTCTATGTGTATCATATATAAATGTTTTATGTAGCGCATACAGTTAAACCTAGATCATGATGCTAATGGAATTATTGGCGTAGTGACCCTTCGAACGAAAAATCCTGTACCCAAACGTATTTAGAACATCTCCACAAGAATTTTGGATCTTGAAGACATTTTCAAAAGGGACAATTTTCCTCCACTTAAAAACCCTGAATTTTGAGTTTCGATTGGTTGAAAAGACATCAGCGGGATGTGGCTCTTTCACTTGCATTGTTAGAGATGATAAGAAGGCTTCTGATGATGCTCTAAAATTTATTCCGAGAAATCTGTAGATTTTTCTTGTCTCATGGACAGGATTGAGTGCAAAATCTTCGTACCTTATTTGTAACAATCTGAAATTAATATTAATAGGTAATAATTCATAAAACTCAGTAATATTACTATTTTAGGTTACTAAGGTTAGTAGTAACCAATTATTACTATTACTCAATATCAACTAAAATCTCTGCATCTCTTAGGAAGATATTAAAGCGTTTGAGTGCGATTATAGGGAATTTTTATATAATTAATCAGAGATATTTTGACCATGTAAAGTTCGAACCATGTAAAGCAGTGATGCACAAACCCTGGCCCGCGGGCCAAACGTGTCCCCCACGGGTCTTTTCAATTCAATGAAAAAGTTAGAATATAAAAGTGACCCAATTTATGACTTAGATGGAAAGTAAGTAGGCTAATACATTTAGTTATTTTCTTCGCTTGGCCCTCACATCAAAAAAGTTTGTGCACCACTGATGTAAAGTATATTTTCTTTCATGCACGTTATATACCAATTCCATCCATCTATACTGTCCTCGTTTTCCTTCTGTATCCATTCCGTTAATCCTTATTGTATATTTTATTCATCTCCATTATATAATACTTTTATCCATCTATATTTCATTATTCCATTAATAAAAAGCTTTATTTATTACATATGATTAAGTTCCTAAGCACCTATTAGCATTTTCTCATATATATATATATATATATATATATATATATATATATATATATATATATATATATATACTGTGTATATATATATATAGGATAAAAACGAAGACGTAGAGCAAAAAAGTCAGTATATTTGGCTGCAACCGACGCGCGACGTTTCGGGCAACTACCCATATGACTTTTTTGCTCTACGTCTTCGTTTTTATCCTAAATGTAAAACTACGTCTCCTTAGGAGGGATCCGATTTCATATATATATATATATATATATATATATATATATACAGGGGTTGGACAGAATAATGGAAACACTCGCATTTTCGGTGCTGTATTCTCTGGTATCATTAATGGCGTTATGTACTTTATTAAATTAATATGTAACTGCATATAATATTGAGAACATCTTCTATTTTGATATGTTCATATTGGTTTTTCATGTTCTTGTAGAATAAATAAAAATATGGCGCTTGGAAAAGATGTTACTGCCTGTAAAAGGGGCATGATAGTAGGAGCCCCGTTCGGTTGGTGTTTCAGTAATAAAAGTCAAAGTCATAGGCTGTAACATTGTTTCCATTGTTTATTTATTCTTCAAGAACATGAAAAACTAATATTAAAATATTAAAGTAGGAGATGTTCTTATTATTATTTGGAGTTACATATTAATTTAATAAAGTACATAACGCCATTAATGATACCAGAAAATATAGACAGCATCGAAAATGCGAGTGTTTCCATTATTCTGTCCAAACCCTGTATATATATATATATATATATATATATATATATAATAATTATTGGGTTTGTTTAACCACCTTCGCAACATCTAAGGTCATATGACGGAGGGGACCTACAGCTTTACGTGGGATCCCACGGGTCGCTACATAATCTGGACGCGGAGGACGATCTCCCATCCAACTACTACCCAGACCCAATATCGCTTAACATCGCTGATCAACGGGAAGCGGTGTTACGACATTGGCTACGACGTAGCCCATATATATATATACCGGGACAAGGGGGGCAAAAGAGAAGACCAGGAGCAAGCAAAAATGCTGATGGCTCTCACAAATGATTTTATGCTGACACAGGAAATAACAGAAAATACCAACAAAAATAACTGCCTAGATCTGGTATTCACGAATAACACGAACTTGATTGCTGATATAAAAATAACCCCAACCATTATCTCAGACCACAACTTAATCGAGATATCAACAAATATGACGACAACATTAAAAAACAATACACATATTGAGGAAAAAAGCAAATTTGCGGCCTTTAACTTAACCTCCAAGACCACAAATTGGGAAGCAATCAGATCGCACATGGCCCAAATAGAGTGGAGAACAGTTTTAACGAATAAAACAACTGAAGAAATGCTAACAACCTTGGAAGAAAAAACGTTGAGAATTTTAGAAAAATATGCTCCGAAATCACAGCTAAAAGGAAAGAGGAGCTGGCTTGAGAGGCAAAAGAGAAGAATATTTCGCAAAAGAAGGAGAGTGGAGGCGAAGTTAGCCAACTGCGGATATAATGCCAGGAAAGTAATACAAGAAAAACTGGAGAGTATCGATAGGAAAATACAAGTCCTGATTAAGGACCATACAGAGCGGGAAGAGGAAAAGGCGGCAAAAGCAATAAAGGAAAATCCAAAATACTTCTAAGCTATGCGAAAAGGAAAACAAAAAAGCGCGCCGCTATTGGACTCTTAAGGAAGAGAAATAATGAACTAATCGACGATCCAAAAGAAATATCTGAAATATTGAGAGCCCATTATGAATCAGTTTTCAATACCCCAAAAAGTGACAAAGCGATACCTGACATGGATACATTCTTTGAAGAGAAATTGCAAGAAGAGTAAATAACAGACTTTGATTTTACCCAGAAGATGTAGCGAGAGCTATTGGACAAATGAAACCACATTCAGCTGCAGGTCCAGACAATTGGAACGCATTATTGATTAAAAACTGTAAAAATGAAATAGCTCTACCTTTATACTGGATATGGAGAAGATCTCTAGACACTGGTAAATACCGAGCATCTTGAAAAGAGCAAACATTGTCCCAATATATAAAGGAGGGGACAGATCTCAAACAAAGAACTATAGACCAGTGTCATTGACGTCCCACCTCACCAAAGTATTTGAAAGAATAGTTAGAGAGAAAATTTATGATTTCTTGGAGACACTGGAAAGATTCAACGAAAATCAGCACGGATTGCAATCAGGTAGATCATGCCTATCAACTAATGGAACACTACAACAATATCCGAGATGCACCGGAAGGCAATGACAACTACGATGTCATATACACAGATTTTGTTAAAGCTTTCGACAAATGTGATCACGGTATAATAGCACATAAAATGAAATATATGTGAACAACAGGCAAAGTGCGAAAATGGATCTACAACTTCCTCAGAGAACGTGTACAGGTCGTCAAAATTCAAGGTATATCATCATCAAAATCGGAAGTACGCAGCTCAGTACCACAAGGGACAGTACTGGCCCCACTCTTGTTCATTATCATGCTAACAGGCATAGACAGTGGAGTAAACAGCAACAGTATAGTAACATCATTTGCAGACAATACAAAGATCAGCAGAAAAATCAACGATGTAAATGAAATGGAGGCCTTGCAGAAGAACACAAACGAAATATACAAATGGTCAGAAGGCAACAACATGACATTGAACACCGAGAAATTTCAGCTCTTGAGATCCGGTAGAAAAGAGGAACTTAGACTGCATATTACAGTATGCTCCAGATAGACAGAAAATTCAGAGAAGCACGAAAGCGATCGATCTGGAGGTAATAATGACCGATGATGCCAAATTCGAAACACAAAATCAGATAGCGATAAATAAAGCAAAAAGAGTCGCGGAACAGGTACTAAGAACGTTCAAAAGAAGGGACATGACAGTAATGACTCCCTTGCTAAAAACACTGATTATATTATACCAAAACTTGAATACTGCTCAGTTTTGACGTCCCCATATAAAACGGAAGAAACTAATAAACTAGAAGAAACGCAGAGACATTTTACAGCCACGATTGATGGCTACAAAGAACTCAACTACTGGGAAAGACTACGTAAACTAAATCTATACTCCCTGGAAAGAAGAGAGGTACACCATAATCTATATATGGAAAATGATCGAAAAACTGGTACCAAACCTCAAACTAAACCCAATTACCATTCAAAGAACAGTGGAAAATAGGAAAGTAGGAAAGGCAGAATGTGTAGTGCTCCCAAATTAAAGGCCCGAGAAGGAACCTCCTCAACCCTGAAGGAAAATATTTTGGTTGTCAGGGGGCCAAGACTTTTAACCAGCTTCGTGTGGACCACAGAAACGTTACAGGGGTTAAAGTTGAAGTCTTCAAGAGAAAATTAGATGCCTGGCTCAGGACGGTACCAGATGAGCCGGGTGTACCTGGCTATGTACGATAGAGAGCGCAAGAAAGCAACTCACTCCTCCACCAAGCCAGACCTGGAGGCGGGGCCACTAGCTTGACCTTCGTGTGAATAGAGACCAACGCACGGAACAGCAACAAGGTACAGTATATAACGGGTGTGCCATAAAGAAATAGTACATTTTAAAAAGGCTATAAAATCAACATTTGTCATTCAATTTTAATAAAACTTCTACACAATAAAACATATGTATTTATCTATACGAAACCAAGTTTTCAGCCTAAAATATCAAATAATTCAAATTTTATCAACATTTAACAAAAGAGTATGATTTTTCTACTTAACATGCAAAAATTATTAAACTTTTTAATAATTTTTTATAAAAATAATTTTTAACGTAAAATTTGTTTTCCTTCCATTTCAATAACTTTTTTATTCTTGGCCGGAATTCATCTATGGCTCGATTTACTTGTTCCTGTGGAAGCTCTTCCCATTTTTGAATGATGATCTCGCGTAAATGAGCGACATCTTTTATCCTAGTCCTGTAGCCTCGCTCTGCTAAGTTCTCCCATATTCCGGCCAAGAATAAAAGAAGTTATTGAAATGGAAGGAAAGCATTTCGAACAATTTTTTTAATAATTTCAGGTAAATTTTACATAAAAATTATTTTTATAAAAAAATATTAAAAAGGTTTAATAATTTTTGCATGTTAATTAGAAAAATCATACTCTTTCGTTAAATGTTGATAGAATTTGAATTATTTGATATTTTAGTCTGAAAACTTGTTTGCATATAGATAAATACATGTTTTATTGTGTGGAAGTTTTATTAAAATTAAATGACAAATGTTGATTTTATAGACTTTTTAAAATGTATTCTTTTTTTTATGGCACACCCGTTATATATATGCATACATATATATACACTTTACCTTATCCTTATGAACCTTATGTTGTTTCGTGCGTTGGTCTCTCTTCACACGGAGGTCAAGCTGGTGGCCCCGCCTCAAGGTCTGGCCTGGTGGTACTGTCCTAAGCCAGGCATCCAGTCTTTTCTTGAAGACTTCAACTTTGACCCCCGTTACGTTTCTGAGGTTCTTAGGAAGCTGGTTGAAAAGACTTGGCCCCCTGACAACCAAGCTATTTTCCTTCAGGGTTGAGGAGGTCCCTTGTCGGGCCTTTAATTTGGGAGCACTACACATTCTGCCTTTCTTATTTTCCAATGTTGTTTGAATGGTAATTGGGTTTAGTTTTAGGTTTGGTACCAGTTTTTCGATCATTTTCCATATGTAGATTATGATGTACCTCTCTCTTCTTCTTTCCAGGGAGTACAGATTTAGTTTACGTAGTCTTTCCCAGTAGTTGAGTTTTTTGCAGCCATCAATCTTGACTGTGAAATGCCTTTGCGTTTCTTCTAGTTTATTAGTTTCTTCCTTTTAATATGGGGACGTCAAAACTGAGCAGTATTCAAGTTTTGGTATAATCAGTATTTTTAGCAGGGGAATCATTACTGTCCTGTCCCTTCTCTTGAACGTTCTTAGTACCTCTCCGGCGACTCTTTTTGCTTTATTTATCGCTATCTGATTTTGTGTTTCGAATTTTGCATCATCTGTCATTATTATCCCGAGATCGATCGCTTTCGTGTTTCCCTGAATTTCCTGTCTATCTGGAGCATAATATGCAGTCTGTTTAAGTTCTTCTTTTCTACCATATCTCAAGAGCTGAAATTTCTCGGCGTTGAATGACATGTTGTTGTCTTCTGACCATTTGTATATTTTGTTCGTGTCCCTCTGCAAGGTCTCCACGTCATGTACATCGCTGACTTTTCTGCTGATCTTTGTATTGTCTGCAAAGGATGTTACTATACGGTTGCTGTTTACTCCGCTGTCTATGTCTGTTAGCATGATAATGAACAGGAGTTGGGCCAGTACTGTACCTTGTGGTACTGAGCTGCGTACTTCCGATTCTGATGATGATATACCTTGAATTTTGACGACCTGCAGACGATCTCTAAGAAAGTTGTAGATCCATTTTCCCACTTTGCCTGTTATTTCCATATAGAGGGTGTCCCAGAATTAAATATCTATTTCAATGAAGTCGGACAAATTTTTTAAAAACACACTTTTATTTATGTTTATTATGTTTAATATGTGTTAAAAATGTATAAATTTCTAAATTTTTTTCATAATTTTATTTTCATAATTTTTTCATTATCTGGTCCAATGAAAGACCGTCTGAAGTCATAGAATGGCAAGAGACTCTCCAAAAGTTAACGTGTGGCTTGGAATGACCAAATCCAAAATTTATGGCCCATTCTTCTTTGCGGAAGCAACTGTAACAGGTACCGTCTACCTTGATATGCTTCAGCAGTTTCTCGAACCACAGCTTCTTGATGATGGCATTCTTGATAATGTTGTGTTTCAACAAGATGGAGCACCATAAATTTTGGATTTGGTCATTCCAAGCCACACGTTAACTTTTGGAGAGTCTCTTTGCCATTCTATGACTTCAGACGGTCTTTCATTGGACCAGATAATGAAAAAATTATGAAAATAAAATTATGAAAAAATTTAGAAATTTATACATTTTTTAACACATATTAAACATAATAAACATAAATAAAAGTGTGTTTTTAAAAAATTTGTCCGATTTCATTGAAATAGATAGTTAATTCTGGGACACCCTGTATTTAATTTTATGTGCTATTATACCATGGTCACATTTATTGAAAGCTTTAGCAAAATCTGTGTATATGACATCGTAGTTGTCATTGCCTTCCAATGCATCTAGGATATTGTTGTAGTGTTCTATTAGTTGTGATAGGCATGATCTACCTGATCGGAATCCATGCTGATTTTCGTTGAATCTTTCCCGTGTTTCCAGGAAATCATAAATTTCCTCTCTAACTATTCTTTCAAATACTTTGGTGAGGTGGGACGTCAATGACACTGGTCTATAGTTCTTTGTTTGAAATCTGTCCCCTCCTTTATATACAGGGCGTCCCAAAAAAATGTATACACACTTTAAATACTTATAAAGGCAGTATTTATTAAAATACATTTCATTTTCAAAATGTAATAGAATCTACAGACATTATTTAATTGTTTTGTCAACGCCTGTTTTCAAACTGACGTCCGTTCTGGTCCAGGCACTGCTGATAACGCGAAGCAATGGAATCGCAAACATCACGAAACATTTCGTTTGGTATTTGTGTGCATTCTCGTTCAATGGCTGCTCTCAATTCAGCGACTGTTGCAGGTTTTATAGCGTAGACTTTGTCTTTTAAGTATCCCCATAAAAAAAGTCTAGTGGTGTGAGGTCTGGTGAACGCGGAGGGTATTCTACGAAACCCCTTCGTCCAATCCACATCCACATCGTGCCAAGTACCACTCGCAATACTCCACTCTTCGGTCCGGATCATCTTCATTAATAGCACGGACTAATCTTGGAATGTAACTTTTCCATTGACAGCACTTCAAAATGCGTTGGACAGACGATTCTGAAATTCCTACCTCACGACTCGCTTGCCGCACAGATTTTCTTGGACTTTGGTGATACGTTTCCAGTACTCTTTCTTGCTTTGTGGGGCTTGTCGATGTCCGTGGTCTTCCGGAACGCTTCTTGTGGACATTCTGAACAGTTCCATCGGCTTCAAACTTATCTCTAATTCGAGTGATGGTAAGTCGCGTTGGTGGATCTGTTTGAAACTCCCTCCTAAACTGTCTTTGCACTTCAACTGCGTTTTCACACTTCCAGTAGCATTTTAGAATGAATTTCCTTTGTTCAAAGCTTAGTCTGACTGCCATTATTAATTCTAATGGGTTTAACTTGGAAAGAAAGAAACATCAATTGAGCTATCAGCTGTTAAAGTGTGTATACATGTTTTTGGGACGCCCTGTATAGGGACAATGTTTGCTCTTTTCAAGATGCTCGGTATTTCCCCTGTGTCTAGGGATCCTCTCCATATCCAGTATAAAGGTGTAGCTATTTCATTTTTACAGTTTTCAATCAATAATGCGTTCCAATTGTCCGGACCTGCAGCTGCATCCGCATCATTTTTAACATCCGCATCCGCATTTCTGACTGCGGATGTTATGCGGATATTACCTCTAATAAATTATGCAATTTACAATTAAATTAGCTTATAAGGCCCAGTCATGCACATTTCATGTAAAGTATTAATTATTAATGAACAAACAAATATATAAACCTCAAAATATAAATACCTGGTAACAGAAAATTGAATGAAACTTGTTTCATTGACTTTTCTGTGGCTGAAACTTTTGAGAAAGTTATTATTTTTATCATAATGAAAACACTAATATTAATTTTAATTCTTATGCATTGCCTGCCATAATAGTAATATCACGAATTTGAAAAATTATGTCATATATTCATAATTCTATATTATCTTGATAGATTAACTAAATATCCGCATCCGCATCTGCATCCGCGGATATTGAAATTAAAAATCCGCATCCGCATCCGCAGATGTTGAAAAACTGACATCCGGTCCACCACTAATATATATATATATATATATATATATAAAGGGTGTCCCAGAGGGTGTCTTGGAGGGGTTTTATTTGGCTATAACGTTTTTGTTTGGGGACCAAATAAAAACAGGTTTGTATCACTTGAAAATATATTTATTGCGATTTTAATTACAAATTTAATATCTGGTGAAAATCTTCATTTTCATTGCGTAAATCTAAAATCGCATTAGTGTACGTTATCCGACGCTGATGATCTTGTGGTTTAATTTCTTGAGCAATTTGAATTTTGTACGGGTAAAGATTGATATCCTCTCTTAAAATTCGATGTAAGGAACTTCTTGAAATGTTTAATTCCTGGCTGCGTCGTCGGACTGATGTGGATTTTCCTCAACGCTTTCACAAACCATCTCAACCCGAGTTGGACTTCGACTTGTCCGAGGACGCACAGTCCGTGGTTCGTCTCCTTGACCCTTTCCCATACGAAATTTAGCGACGTACCGCCGAATAGCTCGATCAGAAGGAGCAGAACGTGTGTTGAATTTTAATCGAAAAGCTCTTTGAGCGGCAACGCTGGGAAGCGTTGTTTGTCAAATAAAGTTCCAAAATAGTCACTCTTTGTTGCACTGTCCAGGATTCCATTTTCATTAATCGCAGCAAGGGTACTTTAATTGAAAAAGAAAAATAAATAAATTAATCAAAAAAGAAAAAGTTATAGCCAAATAAAACCCTTCCAAGACTTCTAGGACACCATATATATACTGTATATATATATATATATATGTGTGTGTGGGTGTGTGTATGTGTGTGTGTGTGTGTGTGTGTGTATATACACATACACACACACACACACACACACATATATATATATATAATATATATTATATATATATATATATATTTCCTTTTTTGCTAAACCGCCGCGCCGATTCGTACCTACAGTGGGGCATATCTCGGTGAGATAGAGGGTGGGTGGTGTCGCTGGGATGGGAGTATTGGACTGGGGGAGTGAGAAGGTTCAGTTATTGAATATGTGGGTGAGTGGATATCGATTTAGATACGGTGAAGTAGTTGAGCGTGGGTGAGGTACGAGAAAATCGCTTCCGTTGAAAAGTGGGGATCTTCGGCGAGTATGGACTGGAGATGTTCGGACGTGCGAATGCGGGACAGGTAGAAGAAACAGCTGTGGCAGAAGTAAGACAGATTCGGGCATTCGACCAGAAGGTGGGCGACGGTGATGGGGGTATGGCAAGTTGGGCAGAGCGGGGCTGGTAGTTTAGCCATAAGGTGACCGTGTGTGCTTCGTGTGTGGAACGAAGGAAGCCCAATATCCAAGTTGTGGTTTTATCGGATGGAGTTTGTTGTTTGTGGCTCGGTCTCATTCCCGTTGCCAGATGGAACGGAAGTGGGAGCGGAGAGTCGGGAAGGAGTCAGTGACAGGGAGGGGCCGGGTGGAGACTGGCAATGAGCAAGGGATTTCGCCTTACGGTCCGCCTCCTCATTACCCTGGATACTGACATGTGCCGGGACCCAACAAAAGGCGACCGTCTCGTGTTGGGATGCCGTTAAGGAGTGGAAGATTTGTTGGATGGTGCGGACGAGTAGGTGAGGGGGGGGGGAGTTAAATTTTTCAAGGGAGAGCAGTGCGCTATGGGAATCTGAGTAAATGACATAGGAGTTGGCAGAGTGGGTGCTTATGATGTCGAGGGCTTCCAGAATAGCGAAGAGTTCGGCTGAAAAGACAGAGGCCTCACGGGGAAGGGGGACGGCTCTAGAGAGCGGTTGGGTCAGTATCACCGCTGAGGCAGCCGTACCAACTTCTGATCGGGAACCATCCGTATAGATTGGAACAGTGTTCAGGTGTCGGGTTACGTGTTCCTGGAAGAGTGACTTGTAAAAGGGTGTCAGGAAATGATTGCCCCCCCCTGTACAGAAGAAACTGAAAGGAATAGAAAAAAACAGACAAAACCACGCGAAAGAGCGTTTAATTTTGAATAAAAAACATTTGTTTTAATATCGGGTGTTGCCCCCATTTGCAGCTCTGACGGCCATTAATCGACGGGGGTATGATCCCAGAAGTGTCTCAAAGAGATCGGTATCATGACTCATTTCTTCAAGGACTTCGTTGATCTTTGCAGTCATAATTTCTGTTGAATACCGATTCTGAATGGGTTGTTCCAGCATTAAGGACTCCACCCGATCCTTCATGATGGATCCGACATGTTCACAGACATTAAGATCGGGAGAATTGCCAGGCCATTCATTATTTCCGAAAAAATCAATGTTATTGTCCTTAAGCAGTTGTTGAGTCGCAAGTGCTTTCATACAGGGGGCTTTGTCGTGAAGAAAGGTTGCCTGTTCAACATCCAAAACACACTCGGGGTCTTTCAAAAACGGAATTACATGTTGGGCTAAAATTACATTTCGAAAATAAGGCCCATCCCAACTGGTTCCTCTTGGTTTGATAACCCAGATGAGCTTCCGAATAGAGAACATAATGAAAACACCCACACATGCTGGATTTTTTACTATTTCTCGATACTTCTGGTCGTCTGGGACTTCATCAGGAGTTGTTGCCCAAACCCGATCATTCTGAAAATTTGGTTTTCTGGAGACATAAACGAAGAATTCATCGCTGACAACCAAGTGAAGGAAATCGTCTTCCGTCCATTCCTCAAGATAATCACAAAACCATAGCCGATCTTCAATATTAAGATCACTCTTCCGTGGCTTAGCTTATATTCATGCCAAGCACTCAAGCCTTGGCGAACTCGAAATTGATGCACAAGTTGCTGATTGACTATCTTACCACGACGGATAAGTATCTCTTTTGCTACCTCAGAGCAGCTCTTCTTTCGGCGCCGTGATGCAGCAAGCACAATGTCTTTCGATTCTTGAGATAATTTCTCCGGTCTTCCTCCTCGAAATTCTGTTTCACAATCTTCAGGATTCTTATTCCAATTCCTTTTGACAAAGTCTTCCGATCTTTTTAATCTCTCAGCCACCCAGTGTCGAGTTATGAAAGTTGCACCAGCTTCCTTTGCTTCACGAAATGTGACAGCTCGAATGCGGTCAAGAACTCGCTTTTTCTCTGAATCGTTCAAAATAGATGATGCCATGGTTTCTGTGGGGAAAAAAATGGTAAGAATTAAAATCACAGGAATAGAATATAATGGTTTTTATTCAGATTTTAACGCTCTTTCAAGTGGTCTCGCCGGTTTTTATCTATCTCTTCTAGTTTTTGCTCTACAGGGGGGGGGCAATCATTTCCTGACACCCGTATACTGTAGCGGTCGTGGTAGCTTTCGGCAGGGCACATAAGTCCCTGCAAAATTTGATAGGGGTGAGGAGCCAGGGAGGATGGACATGATATGGAATGGGGGTGACTGAGGGAGAGGGCATGTTGGAAAGGTCCAGGAAAGAGCGGACCGCTTCAGTGAAGTGCTAGCTCTGTCCCTGGGGTGGAGGTTCTGAGATTGCCGCGCACAGAAGTGACGAGGGTAGCCTCTGCGCGCGAAGGTAGGTCCTCATGAGAAGCAGACCCCGTCGGTGGGTGACAGGGAGGTAGTTACATTCTGCTTAGAGGCTGAAAGCTGGAGAGGAGCGGAAGGCACTGGTGGAGAGGCGGAGGCCCCTATTAAGCACCACGTCCAAGATTCGGAAGTGCTGGATGGCACATCCGTATACAACACTTCCATAATCTAGCTTTGACTGGACCATGGAAGTGTAAAGACGGAGGAGGGACCGTCGTTCAGCGCCCCACTTGCTGTGGGAAAGGTGGTCTAGAAGAGCGAGGGGACGCTGGTGTGCGTGTTTCAGGTGCCTGAGGTGGGGAACCCAGTTGAGCTGTTGGTCAAAGGTGGGCACCACTTCGATGGGCACCACTTCGATGGGTTCGCCGAATAGCGTGACCGAGAGAGCAGGAATGGCTGTGGATTTTCTGCTGAAGACTATGCTTTTGGTTTTAGAGGTGGATAGGCGGAAACCAACCGATGTCGCCCACCTCTCCACCCGATGGATGGCGGGCTGAATTTGTCGTTGGACGACGGGCAGTTCCCGCCTTGCGACTCATATCGCAAAGTCGTCTGCGGAAGTGGAGGAACGGAGGGTGGGTGGAAGAGATTTTGCTACTGTGTTCATTACGATTGAGAAGCACATGACACTGAGGATGCTTCCCTGTGGGACCCCGTCCTCTTGCTCAAAGGTGTCTGAGAGGAGTGAGCCCACCGGTACTTGAAAGGTCCGGGAAGAGAGGAAGCCCTTGATGAAGCTGACTGAGAATTATACGTCGATGGGTGATGTCGTATGCCTTCTGGATGTCGAAAAAAGTGGACAGGACAAACTGTCCCCTATTGAAGGCGTTCTGTATATCTCGGCTGAGGAGCAGGAGGGATCTGTAGTGAAACGAAACTGTCTAAAACCAGACTGGGTAGCAGGGATGGAGTCATTTATATATATATATATATATATATATATATATATATGATGCAAAACCACAAGGAAAAAGAAAAATTATTCCAAAATCATTTTTCTTTTTCCTTGCGGAATGGCAGCATTCATTCATTTCATGTATTTAATTGTGAAATTCATTCCATATATATATATATGATACACACAGACAGTGCATGGAACAAGGAACTCTTCTGGGAAAATTAAATCCACTATAGTCCGAATAAGTAATGGTAAATGACAAATACCATAGTTTTTCTTTTTCATGATGCTAGCCCGACGTGGGCAACGGGTCACTCGCAAAGAGGTCCCATAAATATAGCTTCCCTCACCCTAGATCCATGTCCCAAAGCTGGATCCTGTCTGCTTTGCAGATAGCTGGTGAGGGAAGCTATATTTATGGGACCTCTTTGCGAGTGACCCGTTGCCCACGTCGGGCTAGCATCATGAAAAAGAAAAACTATGGTATTTGTCATTTACCATTACTTATTCGGACTATAGTGGATTTAATTTTCCCAGAAGAGTTCCTTGTTCCATGCACTGTCTGTGTGTATCATAAAAAACTCAGGGGACCATTCTGAGTTCATTCCCATATATATATATATATATATATATATAATATATATATATATATATATAGTGGCCTACGGATCACCAATTTAATGTGGGCAAGAAAGTAGGCTTACTGTAATTTATGAATTGAAGTGAAATTAATAATTAAGCGTCACCAGCTTGGTCCTACAGCCCAAACAAATAATATCACTGGGTAACAAAATTTGAAAAAATTTCTTTTTATTGTGATTTTTCTGTCGTTTCTTAATGATTTCAGGGCGCTGATTCCAAAAATGATATTGGTATATAAAGAAGGCTAGCATAAATATTTTCTGAAAATAAAAACACTATTGGAAATTAATGTTTATTGAGCCAAAATTGTTTGACAAACCCAAAATGGTGCAAAGGATATAATATATATCATGAGGAGAACCGATAAGAGAATAACAAGCCTCGTTATGCAGTGTGCATTCCTTAAAAATGCACTGAAGAACGCGACTTCCGCGTATGAACATTCTTATCCTTTCTGATCAGCGACCATACGTAGTCTCCCATCATGGAAGCATCCCAATGGCCCTGGTACCTTTTCTCCATCGTTTGAATATCTTGATGGAATCTTTCGCCATGTTCTTCACTCACATCGCCCAAGTTATCACGAAAAAAGTCTAGATGTGAATGCAGATAGTGTAATTTTAAAGACATACGGCACCCCATTTTGCCATAGCACTTAATCAAGTTTGACACTAACTCCTTATAGTTTGGTGCTTTATGGTTGCCTAAAAACCCACGAACCACATCACAGAAAGCACACCAAGCCTCTTTTTCGATCGGAGTCATCTTGGCTTCAAGGTTCTTTGAATTCAACAGCGCCTTGACTTGTGGTCCTACAAAGATGCCAGCATTGACTTTGGCCTCAGAGTGTTTAGGGAACATGACCCGAATCTGTTGGAAAACTTCCTCTCCAAAATCTAACGCAGTTACAAACTGCTTAATTAGACCCAACTTAATATGGAGAGGTGGTAGCAGAACTATGTCAGGCTTCACAAGAGGTTCTCTGAGTACATTGTACTTTCCTGGTTGCAGTCCTTCACGTGGAGGCCACTGAACTGTTTTATAGTGCTCAGTTGAAGCCCTGCTATCCCACAGGCAAAGAAAACATGAATATTTAGTAAACTCTCCTTGTAAACCTAACAGGAAACCAATCATTTTGAAATCACCACACACGTCCCAGTTATATTGTTCATACCTGATTTGAGTGAGCAGTTGTTTGAGATTTTCATAGTCCTCTTTCATTTGAACAGAATGTGCAACTGGTATAGATGGATATTTGTTCCCATTGTGGAGTAGAACAGCTTTTAAACTCCGAGTTGAACTGTCAATAAACAGGCGCCACTCTGAGGGTATATGTGTTAACCCAATAGCTGTGAATTAGCGTGTAGCGTCATGAGCGATCTGGAGGCACATTTCAGGTTTTGTACAATCAACCTTGCTGATTTCAGAAAAGGAATAAAAAAATTCTGCAACAAGCAGAACACCTCCTTTTTCGTATGTAAAAAATACAAAATTGTTGTTAATTACACTGACTGACATGGTACTTCTGGCAGCTTTCTAATTATTCTCAGTGAGTCATCCCCTGGAATTTCTTAGTTCTATGCTGGCTCGCTTGAGAGAAACAAGTGTTTTTTCTGTGGATTGGGTGTTCAAAAACCCCAAGGTACTAACGAAAGGTGCGTTTTGTGATATATACATTATACACATTTCTTTGTTTTGTTGTGTTTTACATTGTTTATAAGTTTGTTATATGTCTTAGGGTGTGTATATATATACCTATGGATATTTATATACATAATACATATGTGTGTGCAGTATATTTATATATATATATTGGTAAACTTATTGTTTACCAATAAACCAAGCCTTATATATATATACTCATAATCATATATATTTTTTATTTATACGTTTGTGTTTTTGTTTCAGTGTTCCTGCGTGATGCTTGTTGAGTTTTGCTGGTACAATGAGCACGCAAAGAACACGGGGATCTGCCAGCCATATTGTCTTTGATTCTCCACTATCAGAGCTTCCTCTGTCTGAACTTCCAACCCGTATACAAGTTGCAAGGCATTTCCTCTTCTTGAAGGAGAACAAGTACACCAGCAACAGGGAGATTCTTCCGGAGGTATGCCAAACACTCATTGACCTTTGGAATCGTGCTAACATTCCATCACAGCCAATCAAGAATGTGAAGACCAAGCTGCTCCGATTGATGGAAAAACGCTCACAAGCATCGAAGCAAGGCAAGCAAGCCACAAAAACCAAGAAGTTCGAGGAAAGCCTGAATCAATTGTTTGAAATAGCTGTCTGCCAATGCGATGATCTGTCTGCATGCCACTGTGAAAAAGAAATGAAAGTTCCACGACGAGAGCATGCCTTTCTGATCGACCAGAGAACACGCGGATCATGCAGATCAGTCGGGTGGATACGAATGTGATTCAGATGATGGGAGAAGGAAGTCAAGAGAGGATCGGATGCAAGAAAGACAAGAAGAAGAGAACAGAAGAAAAACGGAACGGCAAGAGGTAGCATCCTCTGCAGATGTGGTCGAATCAGCTCAAGCAGAAGCAGACTCCAGTGGTGAAAGTGTTGGTGATGAGTGGATGGGTGATAGTGCCCAGGAGGACAGGAATATCACACCGATTCCCACTGTTGCTTTGGAAGCTGACCGGTATGGTGTATCGAACAGGGCTGCTGCAGCTATCAGCATTGCAACATTGGTTGACTATGGCATCATTAGTTCTGATGATCAGATAAACGTAATTGACCACCACAAAGTATGGAGAGCACGGCAGAAGGTACGGAGGGATCTGAAAGAAGCAGTAACTTACCCCGATGTGGAAGTCACTGCTTTATTTTTTGATGGGCGGAAAGAGATGACACTTGCCAAAGAGAAAAAGGGGAACAAATGGTACACCACAAAGAAAGTTGAGGACCACTCTGTGCTGGTCGGAGAGCCTGGAACCTTCTATCTAAGCCATCTGACACTGGAACGAGGAACTGGCACTGTCATTGCGGATGGACTTCAAAATGCGATTGAAGAAATGGGTATTGCAGACAAGATAATTGCAGTGGGAGCCGACAGCATAGCCACAAACACATGGCACAGAAGTGGAGCAATACACCTGGTAGAGTGCCGCCTGGGTCGCCCTTTGCACTGGTTCATCTGTAGTCTGCATTTAAATGAACTCCCACTGCGCCACTTGTGAAAGTTTGCCACTTTCCTCTAGAGGAATTCAATGTATTGCTGATGGCCACACTCTCCCGGATGTTGACCTTACTGAATTGAGTCGTGACCAAGCCTACCTCGACAGAATGATGAAAGCGATAAGGACTGGTGTCATTAATGAAGATCTTCTACGAGAGAAGCCTGGACCAATCTCCCATGCAAGATGGGTTACAACTGCCAGCAGAATTTGTCGGCTATATGTAGCGATGGCGCAGCCAAGTGATGAACTGTATTCACTCACACAGTTTGTCGTGTGCCACTATGGACCCATGTGGTTTAGCATCAAGTGCCATCCAAGGTGCACAGATGGACCAAAACATTTCCTGGAGCAAATCAAGCTGCTACGATTACTGCCACCAGCTAGCAAGACTGTCACATGGTCTGTGATCCAAAGAAATGCATATTGGGCTCACCCTGAAAATGTTCTACTGGCAATACTTGCAGGTGCAGATCAAGCAAACCGGAAATTGGCCATCGATGTAATCAAGCCCATTCGACGAGCTCCCAAACCTGCTCAACAGCAAGTCAGAGAATTTCGGCCACCAAAGATCAAACAAAGTGCTCAGAATTTGAAAGATTTACTTCTACCAGTGGAGGAGTGCACAATGGAACCACCACTCACGAAGCAGTTCTCTGTCGAACAACCCGATAAGATCACTGAAGAGCCCCTTGTTGTCCGAATACCATGTCACTCCCAAGGTGTAGAACGCTGTGTTAGGATGGTAACTGAAGCGTCTGGGGCAGTGTATAGAAAGGATTCAAGAGATGGTTACAATAGAGCAGTACTTAAATCCCATGACTTTATGCCGTCACTCAAAACTAAACGAGATTTTAATGTATCATTTACTAAATAAAACTATCTAGTCTACCTACCTACCTACCTACAGTGTATATGTTTATTCCAAAAATAAATTTTTCTATTTTTCCTGAAAAGCAGTACATTGTAAGGGGTCAAATGATAGCTCAAACCCTAGGAAAGCAAGTGTCCAAAAGTTATGGGTAACTAGCAATTTTCACGATTTTCACATGCGAAAAAGGAGGTGTTGCACTTGTCACAAAAAAAATTTGTTTTCATTTTTTAATTTATGGAGGTCAATTGTACTAAACCTGAAATGTGCCTCTTGATCCGTTACACTTTGCCCAATGACGCTACATGCTACTGTGAATAGACCATTAACCTCGCTGCAATAACAGAGAGAGCCATTCACATCGTAGAACCTTGCAAACTCTTCATGCTGTTTTCGGTATACAGTGCTCTTGCAGTCTTCTCCAAGCAAATTCCACTCTTTGAGTCTGGAGGTCAGAAGCTCAGACCCTGTTTTCCAGTGCTGGGCACTTGCGCAAACACTTGCGCAAAACGCAAATTGCGCAATTGCGCAAGTGTGATTTCGGTTGCGCATTTGCGTTTGCGCCAATTCTTGCGCAAACTTGTGCGTAAACGTGAAAAAAAAACAAATATTAAAAATAGTGGATTTAGCTCATAAGCACGTGACTGCCAGACAGGTGGCGCCGCCAGACAGCAGTGAGCACTCAGTATACCAACAACGCTAGTGAAACACGTTTGTTTGATTAGTTGATTTTAATTTTATTTCAGAGTTCAAACTACTAACTACTCTAGTAACTTCTAGAAACTTCATAAGTCATAACTACTGTCTATAACTAGTGAACCATGGACAGCCTCAGACACCAGTCTCTGTCCAGCCCCACCTCTGCCCCCAGCCAGGCCGGCAGCGTGACCAGCCATGGCTCAGAGCTTCACCAGGAGGAAGAGGACCTCAACAACCCCTGGCCCCACCTGGACACCTTCTTTGGACCTTTGACCAGCAAGAAGAGGGTGGTTGAGAGGGGCAGGGTGGTCTACAGGGGCAGCATCATCTGTAAGAGGTGCAAGGCCAAGGTCAGCTTCAACACTATCAGCATGTACACCCTCAAGAGCCACTACCAGCATGTGAGTTTAAGTTTATTTATAAATTTAAAATTTTAAAAAAACTTGATAAGTAAACTTTAGAAATTATTATTTATTAAAATATAATTAAATATTAAATAATAAATTATACTTTGTCTCAATTCAAACACTTCTGTTGTATATCACTGTCATTACAATATAATTTATAATTTTTTTTTCAAGGTTCACCCCAACCAGAGCAAAGACCTCCTCGCTGCCATCACTGGTGAGTCCAAGCGCGGCCGGTCCCTCTCTGGCGACACCAAGGACTCTGGCTCCAAGAGAATGCGCCAGGCCAGCACAGAGTCCTCCTTTGCTGGATCTGCCGCCTTCAACAATAGCAAGGCCCAGGACCTTTTGCACAGGTAAATAAATAATAATTATAAATCTTAATTTTATACACTAATAATAGAATAATTTAAATAATTTATTAAATATATCAAATATTTATATGATATAAAAATAAAAATTCATTGTAAAGATAAGATAAAGACTTTCCTTACAATCATACCTAATCTTTTTTGTAACTTATGTTTTAAAATACATTTATTGAAAATGTTTAAAATTAATTTAATTTTCAACTTCTCCACAGGTTCATGGTTGAAGAGATGTTGCCCGCCAAAACCACGGAGTCCCCATCTTTCACCAGGTTCCTCAAGTACCTGAACCCCAGCTTCAAGCTCCCCTCCAGGCGGACCTACATGAGGAACCTCAAGAAGAAGGAGCTACATGCTTGGTGCTCTGAAAAGGAGAAGACCAGCAAGGAGCTGGAGCAGGGGATGTTTCCCGCCCTGTACCGCGCCGCCTGGGTTGAGGTCTTTCTGAAGTACAACACGGCCATCCCCAGCTCTGCAGCTGTGGAGAGGGTGTTCTCCCAGGGGTCTGACATCATGAAGCCCAAGAGGTCCAGCCTGACCTCTGAGAACTTTGAGAGGTTTGTGTTCCTGAAGGGCAACATGGACCTGCTCACGATGGAGTTGAAGGAGGACTCTGAGGAGCTTTGAAGTGTTTTTTTTTGTAATATTGTAATTTCTTTTTTTTTTATTATTATTTATTTAACATTGAAATTTTGTATCTATTCTTTATTGATATATCTATGGATCGTGTGTCTGTTAATAAAGTCTTTTGATTTGATTTGATTTACTATAAATTTAATTTTATACAGGGTGTCCCAAAAAAAACGCACCTATTTTTTTGTGGAAAACCCTGTATATATAAATAGTTTGCGTTTGCGCAAGCGCAAGTTTCGAGAAGTTTGCGCATTTGCGCTTGCGCATTTGCGCTTGCGCAAGGTATGGGTTTGGGTTTGCGCATTTGCGCTTGCGCATTTGCGCTTGCGCAAGTGAATTTTCGTTTGCGCTGCCCAGCACTGCTGATTTCGTCAGACCCAAATCTCTAATTAAGTCATCCAATTCCCTCTGATTTGGAAAGTGAGGGTTTGTACTGAAAGTTACTGTATATTCTTCATCATGACTGTCCTCACCAGCCGACATCTCAGATGAGCAAGCTGCATCCTCATTTTCAACCTGCAAAGCAAAGAAACAAAATATAGGCATAGCTATATATGTAGAAGAGCATCAGCACTAAGAAAAATCGACACATAATGACCCACAGTCTGTAAATACAGAAGGTAAAGTAATGGATAGATACTGTTCTGGTGGACGTGGTATTGGAAGACCTTCGCCATGTGGTACAGGAGCTATGGACGACGCTATGCTTGGATACTGAAGAGTCTTCCTTCCTTTAACTTTCCTGTACTTAGAAACATCTACCATGCAGTAGTAGCAATCGTCATGGTGGCTCTTTGGTTCTCTCCATATTCTGGGTACCGCAAAGGGCATTGCCTTGCGTACTCCCCGCAGCCACCCTTCAAGTGTGGAGCGGCAGCTTCCACAGATCACATGGGGTGCCCAGGGTTTATCTTGGTCACCCATAGGCATGCCAAAATAGAGCCGATACGCGATCCAGAACTTGGTGCCTTTCACAATCTTGTGCGATACTTGCTTGGGGCCTATGTAATACCCACAAACGTAGCAGAATATATCCGGCGAGTATTTACAAGCTCTAGTTGCCATTCTCTTTACCAAATTGTACTACATTAATCATAACCTGCACATATAGAGAGAAGAGTTATTAAATCTGCAACAGATTACAGATTCCAGAAAAAAGATATATTCACAACACTGAAATAATGTTCGCAATAAAAAAGGATCGATAACACTCAAGTCGTCAGCACAGAGAAGCACAGAAACACAGTACCTCATTGCTGGCAGAGCTGGGCACTTGCGGCATATTTTGCGGTACTGCGGTACTGCGGTACTACCGCACAACCAAACCGGTACCAAACCGGTACGCGGAAATTTGAATGCGGTAGCGGTACTGCGGTACTTTCAGCGATCCTTTGCGGTACTGCGTTATGCGGTTCCGGTTTGCGGTTTGCGGTAGTACCGCAGTACCGCAGTACCGCAAAATATGCCGCAAGTGCCCAGCTCTGATTGCTGGTAACCATCAGACAAACAACCTGCTTTCTTTGTGTGCTCACACTTACTGACTTCTCAGACTCTGCGCTCTTCTTTATATAGCACAGTGGAAGTTTCGGGCAATTTCTAGAGCAAGAAACTGTCAACGAACATCCGGATTGTTCTCAACAATTCCTGATTATTCTGATATTGCTGCGCCCATAATAACATTATACTGGTAAAACATGAAAAATGGATTATCTCTGAAACCATTGATGATACACACAAACCAAGGCCAGATTTCGACTCAGCGCCCACAAATGCATATAAAAACATAAAAAATTCTATATAAACAGAATCAGTGTTACACAGTGTATTTAATAACGAGAGAGAAATTACTTTGTTGTTTTGTGTTTAATTAGAAAAGTAAATGAATTATTTGTTTACAGTGATTAACAATTCTATAACGGTATTTATAGTACTGTATATTACAAATGACTGATTATTGGCAATACGAAATGGTTACACAATATAATCGTTAATTAAGTACAATGATGATAAACATTAATTTAGGTAAGCTAATGAGATGTGCAGCAGTGAACGCACAATAAGTAATGAAGCCAATAATAGCTGAGATAATGAAAGTACGGTATGGTACAGTAAATGAATTAGGTAAGTAAAATGAAATATATAGATGAGCAAATAAGCAAGCGGATACAAATACAGTAAGATAATTGAATACAGTAAAATAATTGTACAGGCTTACCGCAGTCGTAATGAGAGAGTTAGTTTGTCGGTTGCTTGCGTACACTTTTGGATATAGCCTATTCTCTAGGGTGCGGTTACACTGTGTAGGCTACGCGGGAATTGCTTAATACGAAGGCAAGAGTAGGCTTGTGGCTTGTGGCCTACTAGAAGGTTTATGGACCTGGGCTTCGAAGGATTGCTTCTGCAGGCAGACTGGCCTTACCGGCGAGAGGATGAGAGTTGAGGGCCGATAGAGACTTGTTCAAGATGGGGCCAACGGAATCTCCTGCAGCAGTGATGTTGCTTCTTGCAGGATGAAATTGCAGAGGGCCTTACTTGATGATAGACTTCGTGTATGCTCGACTGGAGCCTTCAAGGAACAGTGGGCCTTTCTCCGGCGAAGGCCGGAGAGCGGATGGCGTGACGAGTGGTGTTACTGACGAAGGCGCTGAGAGACGTAACGACGAAAACGAGAATATGGCAAGTGAGAGTGATTTTAGAAAGAACCTGCATTTTATAGGCCTTGGTGACGTCCAATGGTGGTCATTTCGGGAAATACCACAAAACCTGTGTTTCCTCCGTGGGCCTGTTTCATGCCAACGTGTATAGCTTTTGTTTTGATTCCATAATGTTTGAGAACGGCGAGGAAAGGAATTTCCGGTCGGTCTCTCTCTCTCTCTCTCTCTCTCTCTCTCTCTATATATATATATATATATATATATATATACCTACACACATACATACATACACACACATATATATATATATATATGTATATATATATATATATACACACACATCCATACATATATATATATATATATATACACACATCCATACACACACACACACATATATATATATATATTATATAATATATATATATACATACAGGGTGGGTAAAAAAGTGACCCCTTAGAGGTAAACTGTCATATTAAAAAAAGTAAGGGGACTAGAGCTCCCAAACTTCAAAGAGGCTTACCTTAGCATGTTGTTCGTCTTAGATGAGAAGTTGCTCGATGTGTCCTTCTTCCTGCTCAACGCAGACCTCCAAACCTGGACGCCACTGATCAATACACATGTTTACATATCGTTGAGACACCTTCTCCCAGCCGAGCAGAATTCTTTCGCGTAATTCATCTATGTCTCTTATATTGGCACAAGGGATGTAAACTTTGGACTTCAGGTCTTCCCAAACACTATAATCTAGTGGTGAAAGATCGGGGCTACCAGCCGGCCACGTATTGGTTTCAGTAGTATAGTGGCAAAATGTATGAGTGCAAGTTGCAATTGCAATGTTACGTAATGAGTGCCAACCCCCAACCCCTTTGTTGCAAGACATCCCCACCCCCTTTGTTGCAAAGCCCCTTTGGGGGAGAAGGTGGGACGGCCTCACCTCTCAACGGGGCATACATAACCTAAGGGGCCTCTTTTGGGGAGAAGAGGCCGCCTCACCCCCAAAGCAAACGGGCATACCTAACCTAAGGGGCCTCTTTGGGGGAGAAGGGGACGCCTCACCCCCAAAAGGGGCATACCTAACCTAAGGGGCCTCTTTGGGGGAGAAGGGGACGCCTCACCCCCCCAAAGGGGCAGAGAGAAAGAGAGAGAGAGATAGGAGGAGAGGACCCAGAGTTCCTTGCTCGGCGATTGCTGAGCTCATATGAGTTCTTCAGCCAACCGCTGCTCTCTTATAGGGTGCTAATCAGCCAGTTGGCTGAGTTGCCAGATAGCGCCATGTATTTAACTAATTCTTATATTCATCAGCCACTTGGCTGAGTTGTCAGATATCGCCATGTATTTAACTATTCCTTATATTCCAGTTGGCTTAGAAGGCTGAGCTGTAAGCTTCGTTACTTATCTATTCGCTAAATAGCAATTAATTAATTATTCTGAAATCCCAAACAAGTTATACAATTGTGTACAAGGAACAAATAAAACCCCAATACATCATTCTGATTATGAATTAATGGCTATACAACGGGTCATATATATATATATATATATATATATATATATATATATATATATGCCAAATAATAGACTGGAAATTATATAATCATTCAAAACGTCGCAATATCAAATATTCGTACAGGAAAAATATATGCAGTTATCTTAAATATATTGAAAATACACGATACGTATATTCATATTAGTACAGGAAATATATATATATATATATATATATATATATATATATATATATACAGGGTGGGCCGTAAGTTTCCATACATAGGAGAAATAAACATTTTTTTATGGACAACCATTTTTATTTATTAATATGCTCTACATGGTTGCCATTGTTTTGAAAACACATTTCAATACGTGTTCCCCACTGTTGATGAACACGCATTAGCACAGTTGACGTTATGCTTGTAATGGCGTTGGTGATACGTTCCTTTAGATGATTTATGTCTCGTATCTTTTCCTGATACACCATGGCCTTCAAGTGCCCCCAAAGATAGAAATCAAGGGGGTGAGATCTGGGGATCTGGGAGGCCACTCCACAGGACCACGCCGACCAATCCAAGCATCCGGAAACTGCTGATCCAAATACCGACGCACGTGAAGACCATAATGAGGTGGAGCTCCATCTTGCTGGAAGTAAACTGGGAAGTTACCTTCCTCGTTTAGCAGGGATGGGAAAATCTCTTCTTGCAACATGTTAAGATACCTTTCGGCATTAAGATTTCCACTGACAAAAATTGGTCCAATAATTCTGTCACCCCATATCCCGGCCCACACCATCACTTTACCGGCACCTTGCATCTTCGTCGGACTCAGCCAGTTAGGGTTAGCATTACTCCAATAACGTATGTTTTGCCGATTAACCTCTCCATTGACGTAAAAATTTGCTTCATCAGTAAACAAGATCTTACGTCAAACGCATATTCTTAGGGTATCTGAAACATAAAAACAAACGTTTAATTTTTCCTATGTATGGAAACTTACGGCCCACCCTGTATATATATACACACACACACAGTTTAAATATATTGTCTTTATGTTCTACGATGCAAAATGCAAAACTCACACGTAATAGAGCCAGATGTCACAGTGTACGTGTGCTAAAAAGGTCTGGGTTCGTACCCCCAGAGAGGGCTTGTTACTCAGGGTACCCTAATGCTCTCCCCGTGTGTCTAAAGCTGGCGTGAAACACTTCGATTCAAAAATAAATGTTCACTTCGTGCGTGGATAAGTTTCAATTCAAAATAAAAATAAATGTTCACTTCGTGCGTGGATAAATCTCAAATCAAAAAGAAAACTTATCACGTAAAATCTAACCGTAATTACTGGATTGATTTTGGAGTCAAATGCGGAACGTTTAATATTATTATTTATTTATAACCTTTCAGTCTTAGATCTGTTTTTACTTTTAATTAACACCAATTTATTGTGCAAATTATTTTTTTTTTGTTTCTAGCGTAAATTTTTTTTTATATTTTCACTCTCCGCCGCCCGTTCTGTTTCATTCCCCCTTTCAGAGAACCCCATTGGTACCACGCGATCATAAAGATCGTACAATGGTCAGAGCTATTAAATTTTCAGCCGAATATTCTCTGGAAATTTTTGCGAAAAATTACAAAATAATGACGGTCACGTATTTAAATAATCTAACATCCCATTACCTATCTCAAAAAGGTCGGTACGTGTTTTGGAAAACAGTTTTTCTCTCAGCTATCTCCAGATTATTTATTTAGTCGAATTGTTTTAACAACTCCGGTCCTAAGGCTAATCACGTGTCGAAAGAACAATCTATTCTCATCAGCTCGCTAAATGAGAAAATTAAATATAAATTGTATTTATTCTATTTTTAAAGTAAGTTTAGGTCTATCAAATTTAACATGCAATACAACGGTCGATTTGGCGCTTTTCAGGACAAATTTCAATATCAAATCTGACCATTTGCACGGCAAGGCCGTTAAACAGTCTACCCTTTGGACAGCACACACAATACAATATATATATATATATATATATATATATACAGGGTGGGCGGAAAGTAGCTCCCTATTTTGGATTGGTAAAAAAATACGTATATTATCCATTTATTTCAGAAGAAATAATATGAAAAGGTAGGCATACATGGTAGGTTTTCTCTAAAATTCAATGTGGGCTCCAACTCTTTCCACCAGCTTCTGGAGCCGCCCAGGAATGGCGTCCACTGACTTTAGCAGGAACTCCGGGGGGATGGAGGACATGACTTCCCGAATTCGGTCCTCCAGTTCTTCCAATGTCCTCGGTTTGGTGCGGTAGACTTCTTCCTTTACCCACCCCCCAAAGAAAGAAGTCGCACGGTGTCAAGTCGGGGCTCCTGGCTGGCCATTGATGTGGACCACGACGACCCATCCAACGCTTAGGGAAGTGGGCATCCAGACACTCACGGACAACAAGAGCGAAGTGCGGAGGGGCGCCATCTTGCATAAATATCAGATCGTCGATGTTCTCCCATGTGCTGACAACCGGCCAGACCTCGTTTCGCAACATAGCAAGGTAACGCTCAGCATTCATGGTGTTGCGCAGAAGGAACGGGCCCACAACCTGATCTGAGGTCATACCACACCACACCGTTACACTGAACCGATTCTGCCGTTTTTCAGCGGTAACCATGGATCCTCTCCTGCCCAGTAGTGGCAATTGTGGCGGTTGACAAAGCCTCCGACGTGGAACACCGCCTCGTCGCTCCAGAGGATGTTGCGGAAGAGATGGGGCCAGTCTTCATGCCAAGCCAGCATGATTTCCCCGAACTCCATGCGAATGTCGCAGTCCTCGTCCGAGAGAGATTGGCAGTAATGCGGCTTCCACGCACGCCAGTTCAACTCCTTCTTCAGCACAGTTCGCACTGAGTAGCGGGAGAGTCCACTTCCCCGAGCTGCCTGGCGAGTTGACTTTCGTGGACTCCGTGCGAACATTTCCTGAACTGCCTGCACCGTCTCCTGGGCCCTGGATGTCGAAGGGCGACCACATCTTCGAACATCTGCCACAGACCCCGTGGTCATGAGCTTCGAGTGGCAGTTCTTAATTGTTTTCGGGTCCACTTGGGCACGTGGTCCATGAATGGCCCGCCACCATCTTTGAACTCGAACGACAGATTGCCAAGCTTCGTACCGTACCGCCAACTGGTCACGCTGCTGCAGTGTTAAACGCTCAGCCATGTTACCCTTCAATCTGAAATGAAAAAAAAAAATGAACGTTACAATTGTACCACTTTAGAGAACACAAAGAGAACACTTTAGAGAAAAAAAGATTACCGTTACAATTGTACCACTTTAGAGAACACCCACATAACAATACATAACAATCACAATTTTACACATAATTTATATGTAATTTAAATTAGGGAGCTACTTTCCGCCCACCCTGTACATATATCACCGTGCCGAACAATACATCACAGAAAAATATCATATACGAGTCTTTTCTAATGTGTAAGTGGCTGTATACATATAATACAGATTTTTCCGCAAAAGGGAAACGCAGCTCATATACGTAGGGTCCTCCATTAACCATAGTGGACAACGCATCTACCGCAGTAAATATATTGGCTTTATCCTACCGAACAATTCAATTCAGTTTTCTGTGAAAAATAGTTTAAGATACAGACCATATCTTGTTCGCCCATTTTTTTTTCAGAAAAATCATTGTCAGGCTTTGGAAGATAAACAATGCCTTCATGACCAACCACCTTTCTCAAATCTAAAATAAAAATTTTGTGACCTAAATATGACCGTAAGGAATGCCCACTTTTCACAGAAAATAAAATGTATTGTCAGAAAATTAGCCAAAGGGGGTTCAGGACAACAAAATCACACAGGTGTTTTTTGATCTCAAATCTAAAATAAAAATTTGCCTCAGAACAGATGACCCGCCCAGATCTGATGCAGGTTGCCAATCACAGAACCATGCACAGGTTTCATCATGTTCCAAGCAATCCTATAGTTATGCCCGGCCCTAAACTCATGCCCAACTTTTATGGAACAGCCAATGAATGCCTTTGGTAAGGGGGCATGCTCACGGATTGGGCGAAAATGCAGGCATGGGCTCTAACACCCTCCCAAAAGCTCCCAGGTAACCAATAAGAAGCTAAAGTTCCCGCTTGTAGGCAGGCCGCGTACCCCTTATAAGCACCAAATCGCGACACAGAGAGTCAGTTTCTTGCATTTTCGTGCACCATACAAACATGGAACAACTCTACGCTTCACCTGACCTGACTGCAGATGAAGATTATTACTGCCAGGCCGCACGGTTAATATTCACTGCAATAGATCAGAATGAATTATTTTCATCGCAGAATATCGCCGAAGCATGCGAGACTGTCAATGAACCAATCAACGAAGCCTTTACTGAAATGTAAGTATTGTTTCTCGTTTCGCGTCTTGCTTTTGTATACATTTCATATTATGTTTAACTTATCGTAGATTTTTTATTTATTGTCTATTCCCTCATTTATATATATATATATATATATATATATATATATATATATACCAGAGCTGGGCTGCATTTGCGGCATATTTTGCGGTACTGCGGTACTTGCGGTACCACCGCACTACCACCCCGGGCCCCCATAACGCAGTACCGCAAAGGATCGCTGAAAGTACCGCAGTACCGCTACCGCATTCAAATTTCCGCGTACTCGGTTTGGTACCGGTTTGGTATGTGCAGGCAGTACCGCAGTACCGCAATATGCCGCAAGTGCCCAGCTCTGATTATATACCTTACCTTACCTTATACTTATGTAACCTTATGTTTGTTTCGTTGCGTTGGTCTCTCTCACGACGGAGGTCAAGGCTGGTGGCCCCGCCTCTAGGTCTGGCCTGGTGGAGGAGCGAGTTGCTTTCTTGCGCTCTCCACCGTACATAGCCAGGCACACGCCCGGCTCATCTGGTACTGTCCTGACCAGGCATCCCAGTCTTTTCTTTGAAGACTTCAACTTTGACCCCCGTTCGTTTCTGAGGTCCTTAGGAAGCTGGTTTGAAATTCTTGGCCCCCTGACAACCAAGCTATTTCCTTTCAGGGTTGAGGATGTCCCTTGTCGTGCCTTTAATTTGGGAACACTACACATTCTGCCTTTCCTATTTTCCAGTGTTGTTTGAATGGTAATTGGGTTTAGTTTTAGGTTTGGTACCAGTTTTTTCGATCATATTATATATATATATATATATATATATATATATATATATATGTGGTGAAGCTTTAAGAATATTTTCTCAACAATTTCCTACTGCAGTAGGAAATTACCAAAATTGCAATAGTTGAAATTTTTTTAAATATTGCCTGAATGGGATCTACATGGGTAACTCTACTGGCGATTTTTTTTCATATCTCTCTAACTCTTTGTCTTCCCGGGATAACTTTACAAGCACCGACTTCTATTGCATAATCAAAAACTTTTAAAATGTTCTTGACCACTAGGATGGTGAGGGTGAAATTTTCAATGATACTCAATTTAGTATGGGCGCAAAATAATAAAATATTGTTGTGAACAATATTGCATAAAGGGGTGGGTGGGGAAAACCAAGTATTATCGCAAATATTGTCGTGGTAGAGACTGTAAGAGGTAATACAAGTTTTAAATCTACGGAGAGAATATAAAGATGCCATTAGTCGCCCAAAGCCTGGACCCGTTATATAGCTGTTCGAATCGTTGTATCCCATTATATTGGGCAGGTGATTTTTTTCCGATACAAGAAATAATAACGGTTTTAATGTTTTTTTTAAAATTAATCAAAACTTTTAAGATTTGCATGCGTTTTGAAAATATGCTTAACCTTTGTCTATATATATATATATATATATATAATATATATATATATATATATATCGTGGACGCACTCCTTCGTCGTTATATCTGTTTATGCTTACAATTTCATGGATATGTTTTAATTACAGGAGCGATGCGGAGTTAGACCGTGTAATTGCCACTTTTGACGAAAGGATGGCTTCTCCACCCACCCCACCCTGCGCTATAGAAGTCGTGGCATTGGTGCTGTACAGCGAGCGTCAGGCTGTAGAAGAAATAATGTAGGTGCTTTGAAACTATATAGATTGTTTTTACATCTCTTGGATTTTAACAAATTGCAATAAGGATGTTTTGAAAAATGTGCTTAATCATTCCCTAATGATTCATATATATATATATATATATATATATATTTGCCGCCATACACATTACTTTTAGCAACACCCAGTTTCATGCATATATTTTAATTACAGGAGCGATACGGAGCTAGACGATATTATAAACACTTTTGGGGTAAAGGTGATAAATGAAGTGGTAACCGCCCCGCACAGCGAGCCTGAAGTCGTGGTACTGGCACACAACCGTTCAACCGAGTGCACTGTCATCGAGGAAATTATGTAAGTATTTTTTGAGGATATTAACAAAACGTAATATATTTTCATTTTATTAAAGAGTAGAAAAACATGTACAAAAAGGGTCAGCGCCCAATTCTTAATTGCTACAAATGTATATACAGGGGGTACTAACATATGGGAACTTTTCTTTTGTCTGTCTGCACACATATTTATCATTCAACTCTGTGTCGCACAAATCGAATAATTTTAAAAAATTCATAAAACCCTTCCCACGTGACATGTGCATTAGGGTGGCCCACTTTTCAATTTTTTTTGAAAAGTATAGGTGATCGTGGTTTTTCCCATTATTTGGCACTATACTAGCACATTGGTACCATTTTTACAAAAATTGATCAATATTTAGGGGTCTCGCATCGACCGTGAAATTACTAGTTTTTTTTTTAAAAATGCGTACTTTTTAACTTTTTACTGAATCAAGATAAATCATTAAGTAGGGATGTTTTCTGAATCCTCTTAATGAGAGAAGTCGTTTGGTGTGCCTGCCAATGTCATACGACTAACGGTTTAAAGGTTGTGCCTGTATACAGGTAATACCAATGTGCTAGTATAGTGCCAAATAATGGGAAAAACCACGATCACCTATACTTTTCAAAAAAATGAGTCACCATACCCGGGCGAAATGTATAATGTATATAGGTAATTAGAAAATGCACTATGCCTGTGCCAGGTACCTAACCTATTTTTTTTTTGCAGATCATAACATTTTGAAATTCTGTCTGAGTTCCTCATCCTTTGTCATGGACAAATCGATGGCAACCATAACTGGAAGAACTCTTGAAGCTACAAATAGAGAGTCATCAAAAGGAAAGGCGAAAATAACATCGCTACCTTCTCTAAGATCGGCCTCGGAAATTTTTTAGTTGGCCAACCGTCGTACTCCATCAGTGGTAACAAATTGCCAACAACACGCAGGTTTTGCAATACTTCTTCAGTGTTATCCAGTACACTGCTAACAGGAAAGACGCATTCAAAGAAACCGTAAACAACGTCTTAAAGTTTTGGAACATGGCCCGCATTAAAACAATCACAAAGCTCAACTGCGAACGGAAGCTAGAGGCATTGTGGAAAGAGTGGCACTTACTCCAAAAGAGCAGAAACGAGAAACTGACGCCGGAGGAAAACGGCAGAAGTTTTCGGACAGTGTGGACAAGCTGTGGGATATCGGAGCATCTGACGCTGTCGAAGATATAAAGAAGAATCGACTGCTGTCCGACAAGGACAAAAAAGAAGACATTGACTTCTACCTCGATCAACGTGGTCCTCGGGTGGCAACGATGAGCGGGAACGATAAAGTTTTCGCTGTAAAAAGAAAGCTACAGGAAGGAAGAAAACGTCCTTGCCAGGAGCCGCAAACCTCAAAGTGTGCATACGAAACCGGAGATGAGGCCATGGAGAATGATGATACTGGCATGTCAGGAGAGTCGGAGACAGAACTAGCGTTCCCCCTGCCGAAATAGCCAAGTGTGTCTGTCAATCTTCCTCGCCGCATCCTTAATGCACCTGCTGTCACGGAAGTGGCTGATCGTTTCCGCATGTCCAATAATCAGGTGGGTATTGTGTATAGTATTCATCGATAGCGTCAGTTTTAAAGTGTCCCGTAACCCACATGTATTCTTGACAGTTTCCTTTCCACTTTCCATTCTCTACATAGGTAGTAAGCATTGTGGCTGCTATCACACGTTCGGCGCATCCACCAGCAGACCTCAATTAATTCAGCATCTCGAAAGAAACAGCTCGCCGGGGAAGAGTGTCACATCGCCGTGAAGTGGCGACGGCTGTGAAGGACTCCTTCACGCCACCGAGGCACACTGTTGTCCACTGGGATGGCAAAATGGTCAATGTCAGTTGATTAAATTTTCATAGCTATCAATTTAGTAATGAGATTCATGAAGCATAATGTCAATTAAAAAGAGAACTGAATGTGAACAAAAATAGGTTACTTTACAACCATGAAATTGAAATATATGGCATGTGTTTCAGAACTTCCTTGGAACGGCGGAGCACTGCCAAGCAATTCTCATCTCCGGGGCTCCTCATTGCACAGAAGGAAAGTTGCTGTCAGTCCCAGCTGTTGCTGACGGCACCAGACTGTCGCAGGCGCGGGCAATCATACATGCTCTCGAAGATTGGGGATGTGAGGAGAGCGTCATCGGACTCTGCTTCGACACCACTTCCACCAACACGGGGAGGGTGCAGGGTGCAGTTGTCCGGCTGGAAAACATGCTCGGGCGACCGCTACTCCAGCTGGGATGCCGTCATCACGTCCTAGAGCTTATCGTGGGGGCAGTAGCCGTCACCCTGCTCGGAAGGACTACGGCACCAACTGATCCTTTGTTTCAGCAGTTGAAGTGAAGGTTAGTTCATTTTTTGTGCAAGGTAAAGTTAGGACACACATGATATTCCACTAGTTTATAAAACAGCAAGCCAAACCGGAACTTCAGTTTTTTCTCACACAATTTTCTTGTTTATTATTTTTGAAGATGGGACGAGCTCGATCTCTCGACCTACTGCAAGATGCAGGTCGAGAATCTGGCGGAGAGTACGTGGTTAATAGAACTCCGGGACGCGGCGGTCAGCTTCCTGAGCACAGCTTCTGGTTTCGTCAGAGACGATTACCGGGAAGTGGCAGAGATCACGCTCCTGGTACTCGGGACACAACCACGCCGTGGCATTCACCTCATGCGCCCAGGAGCCTACCACCACGCAAGATGGATGGCTAAAGTTAGTATTTTCAAACAAAAATAATCTAGAGATAAGTTTAAATGTTATTCAAAGATAAACAATAAACATTTCATTATAACGCAAACAAAGTAATTGGTAACAATAAACCTGTCTTACTTACAATGGTGCCTATTCTGTTTCAGGTCATCTACTACATAAAACTGCTGATGTTCAGATTTCAAGGTCGATGCGAGACCCCTAAATATTGATCAATTTTTGTAAAAATGGTACCAATGTGCTAGTATAGTGCCAAATAATGGGAAAAACTACGATAACCTATACTTTTTAAAAAAATTGAAAAGTGGGCCACCCTAATGTGCATGAGAAACAAAATACAATACAATCCACATGTTTCAGTATAAAGTCCTGGGAAACGATATAGATTCCAAATGATCTTAGGCTCAAGTAATCGTGCTATAAACTGTACAATTGCCGAGTCATTCCACGGTGGAAATCCGAGTGAATCGAAATAGTACATTCTTTCCTTAGTTTTAAAATAGATCGCAAACCAATGAATCCCCTCACCCCCCACAATGTCGGTGTTAACGATTGCCCCGTACCAGTTTCTTGAAGTATCCAGCTTCAATATTTCATTCTTTGCAAAACCCCCGATAAATTTGGAGTGCATGAAACAGTCACTCTTCATAACTCTCTGGAGTGTATTTGCATCCATTTTAAAAATCTGTCGTGACGTTCCTAAATCTATCTACTTCTATTAGGACCTGTGTTTTTAGATACACGAGTGCACTTAAAGGCGTGTCTATAGCTTTAGCAAACTCCAGTCTCACTGAGATGGTCCCAGTCTGCTGGGAGTTTAAATGCGTGTTTACGCCAGCAGTTAAGTCAGGCGTAAGGTCGAATGAGTAAATATTAAACTGTTCCACAAATTCTTTCTGAGTTATCCCGAAACCGAGCTCATCACAAGCACCTGTATTATGAGCTAAACTACTATAATCTCTCGCGCAGAGCGGGAATACCCCAGTTGGTGAGTAATCCATATCCAGCACTCCACCCAGGGCGATACCATTTATGAATAGAGTAATATTTTTAAGCCCGAAATTCTCGAATTTTAAGGCACTCTTTTTATAATTTCCATTTGTCGCGGCATGAGATCTTTCTCGATTTCTATTTGCTTTGGGGAGCTTAATTTCACGCGGCGTATACGCAAATACGTTTCCATGATATGTATCACAATGGGTTTCTCGCCTTCTTCTTGGTCAGCCCCCAGATTTATGCAGATCTCAGGGCTCGTGCGGGTAAGCTTCAATTTCATATCTACCCCGTTCATAAGCAACTTCTGGAAAGTAAAGTCTGTATGCAGGCGTCCAAAACATTCGTATATCTTTTTTTTTAGAATTTTTAAATTTATCCTTTATACTACCCTCATCTTTAGTGTGGTAATACCCCTCGGCGGATAAAAAGGTGTCCTTCGCTTCTTTTGAAAAGTTGAGGACATTTTCCAGATATGCTCTTAGGTGATAGTACCCCGTGCCTGCCGAGATGTTAGTCTGATTTAAATATACGTCACACTGACTGAATATAGAGTGCAGAAAGTTGGTTTCGGGGTATGCAACATAATTATCATCGCAATCCGTTCCGTCGGAATGAGCTATGCAAAGTTTAGTATACATGTGCATACAGCTCGGGTCAAACAAGTAAGGGTCTGAGCTGGGTATCACGAATTCTATAGGGGCACTGGGTGAACTAATTGTGTTTAAAGGGTTAATTGTAATAGTCACTGTGCTCAATAGAAACTTACGTTGGAGGCATCTGAAAGAGGGATAGCTCCGATTTACAGCATTGTGAACTACACGAGTGAATGAAACGTGCTATGGTGAGTCAGAAATAGTGCCACCTCCCTCGGTCTCATACGCTTTGAACACTTCATTGTTGGTACCCTTTGACGTTTAACGCCACGCTCTGGCAGCCCCTTCTTCCTAACAGCTCTCTTCTTCTTTCCAACACGTGATGGTAATCTCTTCATCCTAACAGTTCTCTTCTTCTTTCCACCACGTGTTGGTAATCCCTTCTTCTTAACAGTTCTCTTCTTTCCACCACCACGCATTTTTCTCTTCGCGTCTTTGATGATTTCATCCCGCGTACGCCTTAAATGTTTTTTTAGAGCTTCTTTAGGCATAGTTCCGCCCAATATGTCCTCTGCCGCGTTAAAACCTGTTTGTAGCGCCTTCCTTCCTAGGACCCTGGCCCCCCTCTTCAACAGTGGGACAGCGGTGCGTAGTATGGATGAAAAAATGGATCCAAGTCCACTACCACGCTGGTATCTCACCCCTCGGTATACCGTGAAAGGCTTTCTGGTCATTACAACTCAGTGCGTCGAAAGTGTAGCTTCACTGTTAAGCTCCCGTCACCAAATGGGAAATTTTTGCCCTCAATCGTTCTTATATATATTGAGATATTAGTTACTAGATTAGTTGCGACATTTTCATAATGGGGTATGTCATATGTAATACTCAGGCTCCTTCCTCTATGGTTGGGGATGTGGGCTACGCGTAGCAGGCGTGCCTGGGTATCCCCAACAAACTGGTGTTCCGCTATATTGCTGTAAATATGGCACATGTCTGGAGGCTGAGAACTTACATCCAGCTTCTCCATCCTCAAGTGATACATTAAGCTGGATAAGTCATGTGGTGCCTCGTGAAAGGTGTCTCTTTGGAAGGCTGCACGATAACGCTCCTCGGTTATAATTTTGAACACTCTTCCGTCTTTAAGATTTCTGTTAACCTTTGATTTTAGGACTAGAGTATGTGTATGGTTTCCTCTGTTTACGATTTCGTATAATAAGTTATTCGTAAGATTTGAGTTTTTAAAACTTACGTTTAAGTCTCTCACAACATCCTCAGCCGAGCCATAACGCCCCGGCCCTAGTGTCACTGTTGTACTGAAAAACTGTGCAACTTTAGTCCGGGCGATATGTATAGTAGCATCCCGAGTTAACCCGGCTTTTTCACACTCATCAATGTCTCTAAGAACGGTAAATACGGAATCTTTATAATCAATATTTAAAAAGAGGGTATCCAGCTAAAATTCACATATCCTCACCTCATACGTATCACGGACCAGTTCAATGGGGCCATGGAGTTCTGGTACAAAGTTGGCTAGTGTGTTGTTAGGGTGTACAGACAGGGATGAGGAGGACGGGAGTGTGACGTAGAAATGGTTGGGTGTCATGCTGCATACTAATTAAGCTTCATTATTGCATCAGCTTTTATATAGGCATTGAAGCTTTCTGGGTAACCTAGCCACTTCACCAGGTACATTTTTCTCTTTCCTGTACCTTTGCTTCCTAAAATTTTCTCAATTTTAAACACATTTTTTCCTAAATTAAATGACACTTTCCGCAATTCCTCGCGGTAAAAGGCTCCCGAGATCTCTTCCCCATTCAAATCTTCAACGTAATACATCATTATCTCACCTTCAGGAATCATGGATCTAACTTTAAAAATCTCGCGTGTCCATCCTTGCTCAAAACCCTTTGCGAATTTATTTCCCGATCGTGACAGTCTTACATAGTGGTGGCACTCCATCTCTTCTCGGGCGCTTGCCTCTTTCTAAAACATCTTTAGGCGTTGTACCGATCGTACGATGGTGTGAGCGGTTGTAGGATGAAGCCAATGAATCGAGAACGTTTATATATCTGTACGTGTTTTTATGTGTAAAATATTGGTGCATGCGTTCCTTTATGGTACCTTGAACTCTTTCAGCTAAAGAAGCCTTCTGTATAGAATTGGATGTGTAATAGCTGATGTTAAACAGCATGTTCTGAAAAGCTCGCCGTATAAATTCTTTTCCCATATCCATATCCGTACAAAAATAGCTAGGAATTCGGTTTTCTTTCAACATCAGCATTTTGGCTGCTTTAGCAACTGTTTCGGGCGATTTATTTTTCAGGGGAATTAGCCACAGGTATCTAGAGAATACATCTGTTATGAATAGGATGTAGCGGTAGCGTTCGTTGTACACTGAATATCTTTACATGTCTGTTAAATCTAACTGCCAAATAGAGTCAATCGATGCGGCTGTTGTCTTGGCTGTTTTAAACCTTTTTCTCACCGGTTTATGAAGTGTATAAGCATCCTGGGCACGCAAAAATCTCTCAACATCTTTTTTCCTTACACCATAAGGACCTCTGTACAATCTATTAACGCCACCATAGGATGCAGGGTTAGAAATGTCATAATAGTGCTTACTTAATACGTTAGCCATTTGCGTATTTTAGAGGCACGTGGATAAGGTTGGCCGCCTACTCTCTTCTCTCTCCTCTTCAGAAACACTGCAGCTGATGGGGGCGAAGGTGTACTCAGTTGTGACACGGGCGATGCATGTTCCAAGTCTTTTAACGTATTCAGATTACCTATCAATGTTTTGGGGACATTTATTTGTTGTAGTCTTGCTTTAATATGTCTCCATCCTGCTGGTGAAGGCCTATCCCACTTTCTCACCAGGTCATGAACAATATCAACGATATTGGATCCTTGTACCCTTGTTCCATCAACAATGACCTCGCCTGTGTCGGTCCACTGTATGATGGGGTCCTCACTCAATAGATTATAAAGACTTAACCCTTTATTCCTCAATGTATGGAGGAGGCTGTTTTTTAACACATGTTCGATGTGCCGTGTTCCGCTACTCTTTGGTTGCTCAGGCCCTGTGTCGCTATGCTCTGCGCTACTCGAGATGTGCCTCACGGCGAGCTCTGTAGGATGCTTATAATCTTCGTACTCATGAAGAAATTTCTGCAAAGCCTCTTGGTACAAGATCCTTTTCTCATCAGGTGCCTTTTTACTGTTTAATAGGGTTAGCAACTAACTTTCCATTCTTTTAAGTCTACTTTTACGGGGCTCTAGAACCGCATCTGGACTCCTTTGTAATGAAGCATACACCTCGTGCGGGATCACAACCACCTTCTTCATTACATTAATCTAGTCAGTAAAGGCCCCAAAATTGAAAATAAGATGGGGAGGAACGAACAGCCTCTTTGTACAATAATACGCTTTTTCTTACCACAGTCTGACTTTTATGGGCGAGCGTCCGTATTATGTTCTTGTAACGACGTAAGCGAGCCTTCTGAGAGGATTTCATTGGAACATTACATTTCATAACATTAAGGCAGATTTCACAGATGCACTTTCAAAAGTCAGAGTCGATATTTTTAACAAACATCTGCTGCAATGCTCGATGCAGTCGTTCATAGATTTTTATTAATTCGCAGTATTTCTTTAGCCTCTTCGTCATTCTGGAATATACACGGTTTCAGGTTCGTTTGGAAATATATTCGTTCTTAGAAGCACCCTAAACGTATTTCGCGGGTGAAGGTCACAAAGCAAATATCCATAACGTTGCTTTGTGACCTCTTTATAAACCTCCAAAAACTCCTTACGCTGATTCGGGAACATTTGACTGGCTAATACTCCAATGTGTGACACATCTCTACGTTGCGCGAATAAGACTAGATATTGCGTATTTAGCGACACATCGCGCATGTATCTATTTTTGAAAAATAGATTCTGATTGATGAAGAACACGCTTATGTTAAGGTGGTGGGAGAATACTGTAAATGTCTCGGCAAACGTTTTATCCATCTCCAACATGAGGTCGTCAATTACGATGACTGTATGTTCATTTCTCTTTAACGAATTAACGTCATAGACACCCTTGTGGAACAAAACACCATCTTGGTACTTGTTGAACACTGATTGGTATGTTGAATAGCACCATATAACTTTATGCACAAATTTTGAGAACATTTCCCCCCTTTCTTTAATGATATTAAGCATAAACACCGTTTTACCACAACCTGTCGGTCCAGATATAATACATGTGGATGGGCTCGTGAATCTGAATTTTTCTACAGATTCCATTTCTAACACGTCACACCCCTAAGTGGGTCATTTACAGAATATTACAAATAACGAGTTCTGCTCCTTATATTTTGTTTCTTCTTCCACAGAACCGTGAATGGCGACGATGTGCAGTCCCCCATCATCGATATCACGGCGAATCCATTGACCGTGCATCTACAATGCCCATACCCGCCGAGGAACCCTCACCAGCGACATCTGTTGCACGTTCAAAGCGGAGACATGATGAAGATTCCTCCACATCAGGTATAAAGCGGGTCAGGATCGCGCCGGTTGTTAGACCGACAGTAGTAGAGCACCAATTCTCTACGTCTTACGCAACAACCCCCACAGTAGAGCATTCCTCCAATATACCCCCTTGTTCATCCTCCACAGCAGCACCCCATTCTGTTGAGTCTGCAATAATAGACCCCCAACCCTCAACGTCTTACGCAGCCAACCCCACCTCAGCTTCTTCAGCCACTATACCCCCTTGTTCATCCTCCACAACTGCTACCCGTTCTGTTATGTCTGCAGTAATAGAGCCCAACCCTCAACGTCTTACGCAACCAATCCCACATGAGCTTCATCCGCCAATATAAACCCTTATTCATCCTCCACAGCTGCTCCCAGTTCCGATGAGGATGCTATAACGTTCGAGTTGGTGCGCACCGCAACCCCTACCCCAGCCTTAACTAGAAATCGATATATAGTCATGGTTGACCCTAGATCCATGTCTAGCAACGGTATTGAACACGGACTACGTCGCGTTGTAGAGCATATTGTAGAGTTTGCCCTTCAGAACCGCGACGAGCGTGAAGTCAGGACAAGGCTATCCTTCGGATTCGGGTCAGACGATCGCTCTGTAGACGATTTTTGGATAATAGTACCATTCAGGCGTTTGGCAGCTGAAGATGTAGAGTAAGGTAGGTTGATTTTCCGCATTTTTTTAGATATCGACTTTGGACTAGTCGAGATAGTCAGGGCTTAATATGAAAATAACTGACAAAAAATCTCAGATCCCTAGCTTTAACCGTTTTTGAGGAAAACGTTTCAAAAAATCGTCAAAAAATCGTACCGAAAAATACCGCATTTTCGCAATTTTAGGCCGAAAAAATCATGCTATTTTCATAAAAAAATCCTGAAAAAAGTTACAATTTTATTGAAAAAAAGTAAGAAAAACATGTACAGAGTCAAATAGACACATTTAGATCCCAAGATCATCATAATTTTCACTGTAAGAGCCCTTAGAAGCAAAGGAAGGCCTCATCTGGCGGCTTAGGGCTTTGGCCAGAATGTGTTTGTGCCTTCTTCTTCAGCCTCTTCTTGGCTGGCTTCCCACTTCTGAAAGAATAATAATTAATTCATTTTTTATTCCAGTTTAAGATTTAATCCCTATTAGTCTCAGAATTGCTGATTTAATTTAACTTAAATTAAAAAAAAAACTCGAGTTCTATAAATCCCCATAATCGAATTTTTTTTCAGAAAGAAGGTAAGATTATTTCCATTATCAGAGGGGAGGGGGGAATTGGGATAAGAAAATGTAAAAAAAAATTCGATTATGGGGATTTATAGAACTCGGGCCTTTTTTTTATTAATTAAATCCCCATAATCAAATTTTTTTTTTCACATTTTTTAAAATTAATAAATGCTTATCTGATGGACAGAATTTTCTTGAGAGCAGCTTCTCTCACTTCCAAGTCATCAGACTTCATCATGGAGTACAGCACATTCTCGGCTGCTGCTGTCAATTTGGGAGGTGAAAATTAATTTTTGCCAATTCCTTCACTGAGGGGTTTTAAAAATATGTTTTTGGATGTGAAGAATTCAAATCTGCTATTATTTTTGTGATTGCTCAACACTTAGCTTGGTAAATCTACGTTTGATTAAAAAGCACATAAATTGCTCTCGGAAAACAACATTTATTAATTTTAGCTTCTCAAATGTCAGGTAATGCTATAAAAATTTTAGTTTCTCTGCATAAAACATATCCTAGTAATCATAAAACATATCCTTGTAATCATAAAACAACATTAGAAAGTAATGACATCAGTAAAAAAAAAATTTAAACAACAAGTTTCATCAAGTCTTGCTTTGATTCGTTCTTGGACATCAGCCGCCGACTTGCTTCTTGGCCTCTGATATAGCCCTCACGTTTCTCATGTGTATACACCCTGCCTGCTGCCTCTGTGACTTGTTTCACATACCTCTCTATTGACTGAGCATGACAGGGCCACTGTGGAACTTGCATAGGCTTGTCAAAGAACTTCTTTACTTCCGCTGTAGTCAGTTTACATGTCAAAGGAGGTTCAAATACCCCGTCAGACCAGTCTGTCAGCTCCAACACGGAAGGAGCACTGGGTTGATGGAAGGTGTCTTCCTGGGACGTACAGAAAGATCTCCAAGTGTGTCATCATCTCCACCCCTCATGTCAACAATCTTTAGGACACCAGCTCTCCTCTCCTCACTGTCATCTGAGCACAAGAGTGTCTGGATTATCATTTCGCTGAATGCATACCATGCTGAGCGCTTGATGGTTGGCAAAACAGCATCCATTACAGCCTTCTTTTGCAGCCTAACTAGCCGCAGCTGAAACAAGATGTGGCGTGGGCCTTCCACCCAAGAGTGTTTTACTTTGATGTTGAACAACAGGGGTAGACACACCAACAATGTATTCCACTATCAGTCTTAAGTTGTTGAGGGTTTTGCCTTTAAGGCCATGTTTTGAAACCCATATGCGACAAAGCCTGTTTGCTGTTGTCAACCACCTTGAATGGCTCACTGGACCAATTTCAAGAAGGGCCAGATCTGTGGGAAGTTCTCCTGTCCTTATGGCCTGTGTGATCCTATACCCGTACGCTTGATCAGTAGAGAGATCCTTTACGACATTGTCACTCAGTGAAGTAAGAGGCTCTCCAATTGAGAGTTTAGTGAATGAAGGATCAATTTCAAGTTCGGTTGCAGTGTCTAGCATCTTGCCAATGTTACCTGCCTACTTGTTGTTAGACAAGGTCTTCCCATCCAGTGCTGTGATCAAGTGTCGCAGGGGTAACTCGTTAGTGTGGAGGGCACAAACCAACCAGATCAGCTTACGGCAAAGCTTGACCTCTACCCAATGCATGGAACCACCCTCCCAGCCAGTGTTAACATTTGTAGAATCACCTCCAATGGCCTGCAGGCTTTTATCAATGCCCTTCTTCTTCATGAAATCTACAAGATTATCAGCAATAACTTCAGCAGGTTTTTTTCTCGTTGAGCCTTTCTCAGGAGTGAAGTGGTAGAGATATCTTCCACCTGGCTCACTGCACACAGAATAATTCTCTTCTTTGATGATGCTGGGGAACTGACGATCTGAATTGTCTGCTTTCAGCATAACTTTAGTTGTATCTTGACGGCCGTCAAAGAAGATGCAGTCAATTTCACCCTTCTTACAAAGATCATCAAATTCCTGATCCAGGGCTCTCATAACATTTTCTTGGGCCCTCTTGACTTTATTGTGATCAACTACAAGTCTCTTGTCTTCTTCAGTGATCAAGCCAGCATCCATAAAGGCAGCAGTGGTGATGGCAGCTGTGGCACGCAGGCCAACACCATATCTGATGCATAGCAACATTAGATATTTCTAATGTGTTGTACTGGCTCAGTTGAAGACGTGCTTGGTATTTCTAATGTCACTTCATAACTTCCATCCTTTCCATCTTGAGCATCAGCTATTTGTTCTTCATTTTCATCATCAGAGAAAATTATTTCATTTGATGGCATTGAAACATCCTGCTTACTTGTCTGCTTATATTCAGCAAGCCTTCTTCTTTCGTCTTCTTGCCGCTTCTGCTTTTTGACTTGTCTGTTGTGCTCAGGTTGATCTGGCAAGCCAATCTGATGTGGTCCAATAGAACCAGACTTGTCTCTCTGACCTTTAATGAAAGCAAGTTCCTTCACAGGGATCTTCATCTCCCTAGGGCATGTACAGTTAATATGAGTTTCGTTTTTGCAACCAGCATCTGCAAGGCAGCCAAATTCAGAGCAGAGAACAATTTTACACTTGCAACTGAGGATGTCAAAAAGCTTGTCAAGTTTTGCAATGAAAGCCTCTTTGACATGTAGCTTTCCTCTCCCAAGAGATATGTTTTTGGCCTGCTCCCAGCTCTCTTGGATCTTGTTTAAGATTGTGACTCGTGAATTTACAACGGGGGCTACAAAAGAACTGTTTGCTCGTTCCCACTTTTCAAGCACTTTAGTGTAAATGTCCTTTGCAAGACTGGCTGCTGGGTAGTTTCTCACATCCTCACCACTTTGTTCTCTTAGCAGTAGCCCATATTTCAGAACGTCTCGCAGAGTTGGGAGTTCAGAGGGCAACAACTCTCTACCAGTTCCAATTAGGTTGCTCATATGTGTGAATGTCCCCAGTCTTGTCCTCCTTTTAGAAGCCATTGTAGGTCAATTCCCACTGGTTAGGATGGTAGCACTGACGGACAAGTAATCTTCAGCACACTGATGAATATGTTTCAACCTGTGAAATAAGCAAAAACAGCAGTGCATTATATACACACACAGCATATATAATTATTAATATAATAATTATTATATAATTCCACAAAAAAGTCAAAAAAGTCACTATTTTTATGTAGCTTCTTACCAAGCAAAACTAAATTATATTAAATTAACAAAAATATCTTTAGAATTCCTAAGTCATGCTGCAACTTTTTAGCACCCCTCATATTTGGAATTTGAAAGTTGAAAAATTCGACACACCCTACTGGATCATGTTGAAGAAGAATAAGTTACTAAAGCGAAAATGGGGGAAAAAAGGGGGGAAATAGGGACAAAAAGTAGGAATAAATTTGGGTAAAAATGGGATAAGATATAAGAAAAAATATATATTACCTCTCCTGATTCTCCTGAGCTGGATTCAAAAGAAATATCTTGTGAAGGTGTGGAGGCAAAAGTGGCCAAATCCATTTCCTGCTGCTGTTGAATCTGGCCTTATCCACAGATCCCAGTTGGAAAGAGCCCTTGGGTCCTATTTTGGCCCTCTGATCTTTCAAGTATTCCCTCTCCTCTACTGGAACCTGAAATATTAAAGTATATTAAATAGTGGATCTAAAATAAAAGATAAAGTCCTGAAAAAAAATTGATTATTAATTTCTATTACCAGGGGGGGGGAAGATTACAGGAGGAAATTGCTGATATTTTTAAATTACAAGCATTGAATTTCCTTCCATTTAAAAGGTACCTAATCGCACTAAGTTAGGCCAGTTAAAAGTTAAAAAAAATAATAGCATTACCTTCTTACTGGGAGGCAAGTGCAGATTATGTGCTGTGTTTGACAATTTTATTTCTTGCACTTCACAGCATTGTAATCACAGGGACGAACAGGTAGCTTACAGGTGCAAGCAGAAATGTCAAAAGGTTTATCCAGCTTTTCCTCCAGATTCTGCTCCTGGACTGTAAAAAGAGATTTCCTGTTTATCTCTTTTGCTTTCTTGAAGCACACTTTATCCACCAATTTCACTACATAATATTCCTCATACAGGGGCAGCCGCGGGTTCACTGCCTGCCAGATCTCAATCACATCCTTTGCTATCATTTTAACAATATCAGTCTTTCAAGTCCGGGTGGCTGTTTTGGAGGAAATAACTGTACTGAATAACTTGGCGGAGGGTAGAAGGCTCTGTCTTATCCAAAGGGGAAGGCTGGCCACTGAATTTTTTGGCACTATCACTTCGAGTTAACACTGCAGACTTCCCTTTTTTACCCATTTTTATGAAATATCTGAAAATAAACACAATTAAATGAACGCATCATGAAATAACTTAATTTAATACACATTTTATAGGTAAATATCATTAAAAAATACAAAATAATGCACTAATAAACATCTATAATGCATTTACAATAAGTTTCAGGCATCGTTTTGTTAAAAAAGCCGAATTTTAATTGATTATTTTGATGAAATAAGGTCCGATATTTTGTTTGTTTACATTGCGCGAATGCCGCGCGCGGGATTTTATGCGCAAAATTCGGCAATTTTACAACTTAAAAATAATTAACAATCCTCAAAAAATACAATCATTTTCACAAATATGAGTTGGTGCAACGTTTTTTATACATTAATACCTTTCTATCTAGACTAGTCCAAGATCACAGTTCCAAAATCAACCTACCTTAATTGTAGAGTATATATTAGGTCGTATAATGCAAGCCTCCCATAGTAGTATAACTTTCAATATGGACAACTTTACGGTGAATATTGACCGTGTATTCAGTGTTGCGGGCCATAGTGCCACACCTTACACTCTTAACTTCAATTCTCAGGCTATTTTTAGACGGCATATAAAGGTCGATCGTGGTTGCGGCTTTATAGCAGTAGTCTTAGCTCGTATGTTTACTGTACTAAATACACAGACTACAAAAATTTGGTTGCCTACGGTCGTGAAGCGTGCCCGTAAACTAGCTGTAGACTATGAACTTGAGTTTGACTGTAACATGGGTCCTGAGGAGCTGAGAAGGGTAGAACAGGAAATGAATGCTCGTATAGTTGTATTTGGCCTGGATGAACGTCGTAGAACTGTGTATGTTTTTAAAAGCTGTGTGAGAGATCTTACAAGGCTCCTACTTATTTTAGGACTGTCAGGTACAACATATCTCCCCATCCGTAATATAAGGTGCCTTTACGCGAGTTGTAATAAAAGTCGAAAATATGGACATCATGATTTGTGTAAGGGGTGTCTCGAGTTTGCGGATGATATAGTGAAACATTGTAAAGAATGTCACATGGTATGTGAGCAGTGTAAAAGCCCCAAATGTGAAAGCCGTGTAGTTGATGCTGAGAAGAGTGACTGTAATGTGTGTAGACGCACATTTTTCAATAATAGCTGTTTTGAGCTCCATGAATCAATTGGTACGCGCAGGAAAATGTGAATGTGAATGTGGCATGTTTCACACCTTGAATGGTAGCGGGGAGTTCAAGCACAAATGTGACGAAATTCACTGTCCTACATGCCAGGAGGTATATAAGGCGGATTGAGTAAAGCATGTATGTTATATGAAAGATGCCAAGCCTAAAAACAAACCTTGTATAACTGTATACTACGATATAGAAACATACACGAACGGTGAAACCAAAGAGGTAATTCTACATTTACTTATGAGCCAAACTATCTGTGATGAGTGTATGGAGATCGAGTATGATGAGTGTATGGAGATCGAATATGATGAGTGCCCCAAATGTGGTAAACGAACAAACGTTTTTAAAACAAATGTCCACGATAGTCCTGTGAAACTATTTGTGTCCTATATTGTCAAGTTAGCCGACAAGTTCAAAAAAATTACTGTATATTCTCGCCCATAACGGGGCAAAATTTGACACACAGTTCCTTTATAAGGAGTTGCTTGAGCACGAGTCATCTGAGATATTTACAGGTGATCCAGTGAAAAGAGGCAACAAATTAATACAGATGCAAATAAGAGGTAATGTACAATTTAAAGACACATTCACACCTTGTAAATTAGCAAAGATACCCAAGGTGATGGGGGTAGCAACTGAAGTTTCTAAAGGATACTTCCCTTACACATTCCTCACTAGTGAAACTTTAAATTACATAGGCCTACCTCCACCCAAACATCACTTTAACTTTGATTGTATGTGTACAGCTTTGATCGATACTACAGCAGTTTTAATGAACGTAATCCTAATAATATAGCTGATGAATGTGAGCGTTATTGCGTGAATGACGTACGTGTGCTTAGAGTATGTTTCCATCCCTTTAGAAGGATGTACGTAGGCCGTTTCAAATGCGATCCGATGCAAGTCGCAACCACCATCGCCTCATTATGTTTTACGGTGTTCAAGAATAATTTCATGCCTAAAGGTTCCTTAGCCATTATTCACAGAAACAATCCCCGCAGTTATAGCCACAAGGCTATTTACTGGCTCATACACCTACAACACCAGACAGGTGTATACATAAAGCACGCCCGCAACACGGGTGAAGTACCCATTAAGATTAATGGTCGTGTTTTTTGGGTTGATGGGCTAAGTGAAAACCGTCACTGGTGTGAAGACTGTGTACTCCTTTGACGGTTGCTGGTGGCAAGGATGCCCCCGTTCTGAGTGTGGAATCGTGGGAGATATCCACGGTAGATCACCTGCCGACTGTCTTGCGTGGACGCGCACCCGTGATCAACTTATAGGCTCCCAGTTCACTCACAAAGTCTTGTAGGAGCATGAATATGATGCACGGATGGAGACAGATGGGGCGTACCGTGAGGAAATAAACACGATCAAGCGTTCAATGGTGCTGGATCCTCTCAAACGCGGTGATAACTTGTTCGGTGGGCGTACAAATCCCTTCAAGCTACACTTTCCACCTACGGAGGGTGTGAAGCTTCACTACTACGATTTCTGTTCTTTATACCCATACGTGATGAAGAACAACCCGTACCCCGTGGGCGCTCCTGAGAAACTGGTGGGGCCTAGCCTACTCTCCATCGCCGAGTTTTCAAGAAATTTGAATGATCGCTACTTTGGGCTCTCTTTCGTAGACGTGCTCCCCCCTAACGATTTATGGATGCCGATCTTACCCGTCGTCATCGATCACAAGCTCATGTTTCCCCTGTGCGTGAAGTGTGCAGAAGAGAATAATGGTGATTGTGACCATACACCTCACCAGAGTAAGATCACAGGTGTATACACAAGTCCTGAGCTGGCCCTAGCCGTACGCCATGGGTATAGAATAATGAAAATACATGAGGTGTGGAGGCTTCAGAAGCTACCCAACCTTTTCACACCGTATATAAACGCATTTTTGAAGGATAAGGTTGAGGCATCAGGATATCTGCGAGGGGTTGAATCTGAAGACGAAAAAACGTCTTATATTCAGCGTTACCGCGACCACGAGGGTATACAACTTGATCGTACCCAAATTGTAAAGAATCCTGGCAAGCGCTTTAGCGCAAAATTGTGTCTAAACAGTCTTTGGGGAAAATTTGCACAGAATACTGGTAAAGGGAACGTTCATTTGGCGCAAAGTTATAGTGAAGTCTGGGATTACGCCAACGCAGCCGATAAAGAGGTCATGGAGATTGTGAATGTATGTAATACTTACATAATAAAGTACAACAACACTGAATTGGCCACAGATACCTCACGTGTTACAAACATCCCTGTAGCCAGCTTCACAACAGCCTATGCCCGCATCAAACTTTGGGGCCTATTACATTCTCTTGAGCGGAGAGTATTGTACGCCGATACAGATCGTGATATTCATAGCGAGGAGTGGTGAATACATGCCTGCCATTGGGGAGTTCCTCGGTGAGTTAACTGACGAGATGAAGGATGAGTATGGGGACAACGCATACGCCGACTCGTTTGTGTCAACTGGTCCAAAGACCTATGAGGTATGGGTGAGGATAGGGAATGAAACGAAGTATATCGTGAAGGCTAAGGGCATCACGCTTAACCAAGCGAATCGGGGGGTCGTCAGCTTTGATTCGCTGAAGGAGTTAGTGTGCTTGGATGATGAGGGTGATCGGCCGCCCCAACTGACTGTAGGCACCCACAATTTTCGGGCGCAGAAGATGGGGGGCGTGAAGGAACTTAGGGGTACAAAGGTGTGTCGTAACACCTATAGGAAACGCTACCAGGTGCCTGGTACCTATGACACCGTACCCTTTGGATACCATAATCTTTGATATGTCTATTGCTAACTTAATTATTACACGTATTTGAAAATATATGTACATCTTGATTATTTCGTTTATTAAATAAATCATGTTTCAACTTGCGTTTTTCTCTGCGTGTGTGCGTATGTACAGTAAAAGTTAAGCTCCGCCCACTGTAAGAGCGGCGACGTGAATCACGCCGCAGGCTGAGCAGTCCTCTACCCTTCCGTACTCAGTTGACCTCTGTATACCCTTGAGCTCAGACGTGTATTCTCTCGCTTAGAAGAAAATGACCACCTTTAATATCGCGTGTTCAGGATTTATGAAGTGGTATTCTGCCAAGTGCGTAGATGTAATGGATACTGAAAAACTTCCTATACCCGCCTCTTTTGCATCTTTTAAGGTTGCATTGAATCGTGTGAAGGGCCAGGCTATTCAAATACTCTACGGATATTCTGGCGAGGGGATTGTAGGATTTTGCAGTACAGACGATGTACTGAAGTATGTTATAGAACTAAGCTTTATAAAGGCTCACGTGCATCGCGTGGTAGAAGAAGCAACACGATCAGAAGATAAACAACCACTATGGATAGTGAGTCTTGTGGATGAGTGGTGTGATAAGAGGTATTATATCATGTTACACCACACCGATTACTCTTACCGTACGGTTGAAAATGTAAATCTTGTCATCATGGACAATCTTAAGTATTTTTACCACTACATTAATATATATCATAATGAGGTTTGTAGTGAGGTTGAAACTAATGGGTTGTGTGAATTTTTAACAGATTTTAGAGATGAGTATCACCTGTTACAGAAAAAGGATAAATATGAATATATGTTTCTCTCTAATAGCGCCCCGCAATGTGAAGATGTTTAGGAGAGATAAAACATTATAAAATGTGTTTAGTTCGTGAAATTTACCCTGAAGAAAAGTGTGTGGTGCATATTCGGGGAAGTGGTAGTGATAAAACATTAAAACCGAAATTAATTCTTGCATCGGAAAATTTCTCAAAACACCTGCCCAATATAATGGGATACAACGATTCATGTTGGGTCAGCGCCGTACACGTTTCATTAGATTATGGTGTGACCCGCTCCTCACGGAGCATACGAGTTCGAACAAACCCATTCACGTTTCATCAGGGTGATTCACCCCGCCCGTCGAACCGATCCTGCCCGCCTGCCTCCTGTGGCTCATAGTCATCTCAGAGCTTGCGCCTAGTGGTTGTGTCATCTCGATCCGTGTGAACGTGCGAATACGATGGAACTCCCTTTGAGAAGCATTCTCAACGCCTCGTACGACGTCTCCATGACGAAGTTATTGCGCGTATTCAGGCGAGAATCGGCACCATTAACTGTGTGTTTGAAACAATCTGCAGGCATGCAAGCAAACGTAACGTTATTTATTTAAGTCTTGAGGAGATGCATAAAATCTTCGTAGTGGTTGAGAGGTGTGCTGAAGACCGTTATAAAATACCAGCTGACGTAGGTATAATAAGAGAGGTTATTAGTGACGCCTCCTCATATACCATTGTTTGTACATTGAGTGTAAATAACGAACAACCACGCATTGATATACGACTGATGTGGAAGAACACAGATGATAATGACGTTCTTGTTCCTACACGAAACCGTTTCATCCTCGACAGAATGTTTGAGATCGTCGGATTCCGTAAGCTGAAGCCTATATTAGATGCGCGTGTTACAGACATGGTTTATTTTGACACGGTACTTGAATACGCTTACACCGCTCTGCTCGATGGATTTGTTGAATGTAGGAATGAACAGGGGGAGAACGGTCAAGATCTGGATGCATATTTAAAAGGTTTAGATTCTTCGAAATATCCTGAGCTTTGGTACAAAGCACTTGAGGGGTACAGAGCTGAGCTCGCCTACACTGTTCACCCTGAAGAACTGTACGTCTATATAGTGGATAGGTGTCGTTACGATTTGGTAGAATATTTCAATCACCGTTATGCTGAGTGAAGAAGAGTTCACGATTGAAAAGTTCGGGGCGATAAGAAAAAATCCCGATTCGAAAGGCATGATTATAAACTTGTATTTAATGTAACGGTCAACGATGACGTTTTTGTGCGTGCTTTTGAATGTGTTCTAGCTGCGCTTAAAGACAACTTGCCTGCCGAGTGTAAAGTAGGTACAAAAATAGTATTGAACGATATGAAAGCCATTTATATCGAGTATTGATCGTCATATCAGTTAAACGGTGAGGTGATGCTTGGACGGTTTTACGGCATCGTGCAGAGTAATGGCGATGTTGATATAGCCTCAATCACCGTTGAATTTAGCGTTTTGCGCCGTAGGCCGTAAAGATAATATATATATAGGGTGTCCCAAAAAAAACTATATACTCTTTATAGCATCAATATTTTATAATTTAAAAAAAAACCCAAACAATATATTGTTATAGCAATTGCCAATGAAAGGTAAATTAGTAATCTAAGTGATCAAAATGTTATAGCGAGTTGTTTGCATATAAAATTTAATTAACTACGCCAAGTGCTCAAAATGTTCTCCGGCGGCATGAATTTTGTTCAATACAACAAAATCGTGTGGTCTGATGAAGCTACCTTCAAGCTGAATGGCACAGTAAATCGACACAACTGCAGGTACTGGTCACTTGATAATCCAAACGTTTATGTGGATAAACATGTTAATTTACCAGGATTAACAGCATGGTGTGGTTTATCATCCAGGGGTTTGGTTGGACCATTTTTCTTTAATGGGACAGTTACCGGTGCCGCATATCTCGACATGCTGCGGACAGAAATTATACCTGGAGTTCGGAAGTTGTTTGGAAACGACGACTTTTACTTTCAACAAGATGGAGCCCCCCCTCATTATCATTGTGATGTCAGAAGGTACCTCGATGAAACGTTGCCTAACCGTTGGATAGGACGAAGAGGAAGCGTTGAGTATCCTCCACGTTCACCGGACTTGACTCCACTTGATTTTTACTTGTGGGGCTACCTGAAGGATGCAGTTTATGGTACAAGACCTGCAACACTCGAACACCTTAAGGATGCAATTAGGGAAAGGTGCGGGACCATCACAGCATCCACATTAGTCCATGTCTGCGAATCAGTTAGTCGACGCATTCAAAAGTGCATTCATGCCGCCGGAGAACATTTTGAGCACTTGGCGTAGTTAATTAAATTTTATATGCAAACAACTCACTATAACATTTTGATCACTTAGATTACTAATTTACCTTTCATTGGCAATTGCTATAACAATATATTGTTTGGTTTTTTTTTAAATTATAAAATATATGATGCTATAAAGAGTATATAGTTTTTTTTGGGACACCCTGTATATTTCCTGTAATAATATGATTATACGAATTGTATATATTTTCCTGTACTAATATTTGATAGTATAACTTTTGATAATATGACTATATTTTTCTAATATTTTGTTAATACTAAGTTTTGTATGATTATATCTAATTAATATAACTATATATTTTTCCTCTACTAATATTTGCTAATATAACTTATGATAATATAACTATATATTTTTCTAATATTTTGTTAATACTTTTCTAAAATTTTATTAATACTATGCTTTGTATGATTATATATTTTCCGTTCTATTATTTGATAATATATATATATGTCCCATTGAATATCCATTAATTCATAAACAAAACGTTGTATTCGTGTTTTATTTATTCCTTGACCAGTATTATATCCATAATATAAAAAATTAAAATAAATGGTGGTACCTGACAACTATCCTCATATAAATAAAAATATATGGTGGTACCTGACAACTATCCTTATATAAATTAAAATAAATGGTGGTATTTAGCAACTCCCCAAAATAAAAATATATGGTGGTATTTAGCAACCTCCCTAATAAGGTATACCTGAACAATTAAAATGGTATCTGGCAACTCAGCAATCTAAGCCAACATTAATGAAAGGAAAAATTAAAAAATAAAGAATCTGGCAACTCAACCTTCTAAGCCATCATTAATATATGAATTAGATGATTATTGCTATGTGGCAACTCAACAGCCAACTGGCTGGGCGCCCGCTGTCCCTTGCTGAATAATATATACTTTAAATAAATATATAGCGCACGAATAGATAAGTAACGAAGCTTACAGCTCAGCCTTCTAAGCCAACTGGAATATAATGAATAGTTAAATACATGGCGCTATCTGGCAACTCAGCAGCCAAATGGCTGTGACGCCTGCTGGCTGATTAATATATGAATTAAATTAATAAATAACGAGTCTGGCAACTCAGCAGCCAAATGGCTGAATAATATAAGGAATAATTAAACACATGGCGCTATCTGGCAACTCAGCGTGGCTGATTAATATATGCTTAATTAAAATACGTGGCGCTATCTGGTAACTCAGCAGCCAATTGGCTGTGGCGCCTGCTGGCTGATTAATATATGAATTAAATTAATAAATAACGAATCTGGCAACTCAACAGCCAAATGGTTGAATAATATAAGGAATTAAATAAATAACGAATCTGGCAACTCAACAGCCAAATGGCTGAATAATATAAGAAATAATTAAATAAATAACGAATCTGGCAGCTCAACAGTCAAATGGCTGAATAATATAAGAAATAATTAAATAAATAACGAATCTGGCAGCTCAACAGTCAAATGGCTGAATAATATAAGGAATAATTAAATAAATAACGAATCTGGCAACTCAGCCAACTGGCTGTTTGGGACCCTAAAGAGGGCGGCTGGCGGCTGAAGAACTCATATGAGCTCGGCAATCGCCGAGCAAGGACCTCTGGGTCCTCTCCTATCTCTCTCTCTTTCTCTCTGCCCCTTTTGGGGGTGAGGTGTCCCCTTCTCCCCCAAAGAGGCCCGTTAGGTTAGGTATGCTCCTTTGGGGGTGAGGCGTCCCCTTCTCCCCCAAAGAGGCCCCTTAGGTTAGGTATGCCCCTTTTGGGGGGTGAAGCCGTCCCAACCTCTCCCCCAAAAGGGCTTTGCAACAAAGGGGGGTTGGATGGCAACAAAGGGGGGTGGGGTGCCTTGCAACAAAGGGAGTGGGGGTTGGCACCAAGGGGGTCTGGGGTTGGCACTCATTACGTAACATTGCAATTGCATCTTGCACTCATACATTTTGCCACTATACTACTGGTTCGATAAAATCCGGTGTTTCGTTCTCAAGGAATGTGACAGTTTGGCGTGCTCTGTGAGCAGGGGCTCCATCTTGTTGGAAAGTATATCTTTCACCACTAATTCGTTGAATATCAGTTAGATAGAGTGAAAGATATACTTTCCAACAAGATGGAGCCCCTTCTCACAGAGCACGCCAAACTGTCACATTCCTTGACACTTTTTTACACTTCCTTTATAAACTTTTTACCCATTCCTCACAGAAATTTGAAAAATTTGGTATTTCATGAAAAATACTAAAAAAAATATAGGAGTTTTTATTGCTTTCGTTGATTGGTTCATGTTAAGCGTCATTCAGTGATTCAGTTTTCTTTTAAAAGCTCAATAAATAACTGCATGCCTTTAAATATATTGGTTTATTGGAGCAGCTCTCCGGCTCTCCGCTAATTTAAGATAGATACGAGCCATGCATATCTCGGCTTAAATTACCCAGAACTGACCACGTGAAGGTGGCTGCTCTTTGAATTCTACCCTAACCCATCCATCACAAAAATTTAGAAAGCTTCTTATTCAGTTTTATAGTCTCCCTTGGTTTCAAATGATTTCATTATTGCTTGAGATGCAATTTTGGTTTTAACATAGCCATCTCTCCTCTCACTTCCATAAACTGCTCTTGCCGCTTCTGCTGCAAGTTTGATACTCCTTTCTACTGCTTGTGTATGACAAGGGAATTGAAAGAGTTTTAATTTTTCTTCACAGTGTTCTCAGCCAATGCTGTCAACTCCTCTTTGGTTAAGTGTTTTGTCAATGGTGGCTCAAGGCTGATGGAACTATCTGTCCAAAATATATCAGTGTAGCCAAGTGCATGGAAATCACTGAACTCACGAATGCTTTTCATTTTTTCAGCTTGAGATCTTGCTACTTCGATCCTTCGTATTGCCAATTTTCGAATGTTTGGCCGGTTATCAGTAATCATTGCAAGGAGGTGGTTCTCTTGATGCGCAAAGTAGGCGTTACGAATGATAATTTATCAAGAATATCTCTAAGCTCCTTTGTTAGGCATCTTAAATAAGCTGCCATCTGCCACAGGTGACGAGGTCCATCATAGCACGAAGATTTTGTCTCGATCGTGAACCACATTGGAGCATAAACTTTAACGATGTATTCTATCAGCACTTTTAAGCTATCCATCAGATTTTCACATCCCATGTCGAAACGCAGGATGCGGTTAGCAGTAGTCAACTATCTGGATTGGACCATTGGCCCAAGTTGAAGATTTGCTAAGTCACTGCTGCAACACTCAGAAGTAATACCTGAGAAGCCTTATAGAGGTACAATTGATCTGTACTTAGATCATCAGAATCAGTAACTGGAAGAGGATTTCCTTCCACCGCTTCAAACTTAACTATTGGTTGATCGACAGATTTTAATGCTTTTCTAATTCGTCATGACATTTCTCGTGGACCATGGGAGGGTCCATCGAGGTGTTCTAGCAAATGCCTGAATGGTACTCATTAAAATGAAAGAAACAAATAAACCAGTGAAAGGGTTTGTTTAAGTTCTGCTCCAAATTTTTTAATATGCCTCCTTTTATTTCAGTATTGACTGCAGTGGCACAACACTCAGTGGCAACAAATTTTGGATTTTATGCAACAACGGGGGAGGGGGAATGCTGCAAGAGCAACAAGGGGTTATGCAACTTGGAGGCGGAGATATCACCCAAGAAAAAGAGAGAGGAGAAGGAGAGAGAGAGAGAGAGGAGAGGTGTTCGCCTGGCAGGAGCCAAGCGCATATTAAGACTTCAGCCGAGCGGCCGTTGTCTTAATATGTTCCTAATCAGCCAGTTGGCTTATCTGGCTAAGTTGCCAGTTTGCGCTTATTTATTTAAGTAAAGCATATATTCTGGCTTAAGCCGCCAGTTCGATTAGAAGGCTCATCTGCCAGATTGCACTATTTATTTAATTAAAGCATATAATCTGGCTTAACCCACCACTTGGCGTAACTGCCTGAGTTGCCAGTTTGCGCTATTTATTTAATTAAAGCATATATTCTGACTTAATCCGCCAGTTAACTTAGAAGGTGTAAATGGCTTGTTCAGGTGTACAGGTTGAGTTGCCAGAGAGCGCTATTTATTTAATTAATGCATATATTCTGGTTTAGAAATCCGCTTTAGAAGCCAGCCAATTGATATAATTAAATACCGTGTACAACCAAAAGAACTAAATAAAACACCGTTACATCATTCTGTTTATTTAGGCGAATTAATGGAAATATATAGAAAATAAATATACAAAGGAATATATATGATCAAAAATAATAATAGCATACGGACGATGAATATATAATAAATATACAATGGAATATATATATGATCAAAAAATAATAATAGCATAAGAAACACGAACAGGAAATATATAATCAGAAATATACAAAACGTTGTATAATCAATATATTAGTACAGGAAAAAAAAAATATATAGTTATATTAAATAATTAAATATATTGAAAATAATAATATACGAAACGTATAATCAAATGCATATTAGTAGAGGAAATATATATATATATATATATATATATATATATAACAATTAAATAAATAAATATACATCCTTTATGTTCTACGGGTATATTAAATAATTAAATAATAATATAAGAAACGTATAATCAATTGCATATTACTACAGGAAATATATATATATATATATATATATATATATATATATATATATATATATATATATACAATTAAATAATTAAATATACATCCTTTATGTTCTACGGCGCAAAACGCTAAACTCACACGTAATCGAGTCTACATTCACATCGTTATTACTTTGTACTACACGGTAAAACCGTCCAAGCAACATTTCACCGTTTAACTTATACGGATGCCTATACTCGACATACATGGCTTTCATATCGTTCAATACTATTTTTGTGCCCACTTTACATTCGGTTGGCAAGTTATCTTTAAACACGGCTAGAATACAATCAAAAGCACGCACAAAGAGGTCATCGTTAACCACAACATCATTATTAAATACAAGTTTATAAACACGCCTTTCCAATCGAGGGTTTTTTCTTACCGTCCCGAGCTTTTCAATCGTGAACTCTTCTTCACTCTGCATAGCGGCAATTGAAATAATCTTCCAAGTCGTAACGACAGCTATTCATTATATAGAGGTACAGCTCTTCAGGGTGAACAGTGTAGGCAAGCTCTGCCCTGTACCGCTCAAGTGCTTTGTACCAAAGTTCAGGATATTTCGAAGAATCTAAACCTTTTAAATATGCATCCAGCTCTAGACCATTCTCGCCTTGTTCATTCCTACATTCGATAAATCCGTCGAGCAGAGCGGTGTATGCGTATTCAAGAACCGTGTCAAAATAAATCATATCCGTAACACGAGCGTCTAATATAGGCTTCAGCTTGCGGAATCCGACGATTTCAAACATTCTGTCGAGGATGAAACGGTTTCGCGTAGGGACAAGAACGTTATTATCAGATGCATTCTTCCACATCAGTCGTATATCAATGCATGGCTGTTCGTTATTTATACACAACGTGCAAACAACGGCATATGAGGGGGCGTCACTAATCTGCTCTCTTCTTGTACCTACACCTGCAGGTATTTTATAACGGTCCTCTCCCCACTTCTCAACTATCACGAAGACTCTATTCATCTCCTCAACACTTAAATAAATAACATTACGTTTACCAGAGTTTGCTTGCCTGCAAATCGTTTCAAGTACATAGTTAATGGTGCCGGTTTCACGCCTGAACACGCGCAATGACTTCGTCACGGAGACATCGTACGAGGCGTTGAGAATGCTTCTCAAAGGAAGTTCCATCGTATTCGCACGTCCACTCGGTTCAAGCTCTGAGATGACTATGAGCCACAGGTGGACGGATCGGCTCGACGGACGGAGTGAGTCACGCTGATGAAACGTGTACGGGTTTGTTCGAACTCGTGTGTTTCGTGAGGTACACGGGTGGGCGGCTCGCTGGGGGAGCGAGTTACACCATAAACTGCTGGAGCGTGTACAGGCTTTTTCGAACACTTGTGCCCTTGGACAAACAGAATTTTCCGCTCCCTGAAACAATACCGGTTTTAATGTTTTACCACTCACCAGACGTTCATTTCCACAAAATAAACATCTTCACAATCCCGTGCACTATTTGAGAGAAACATATGCCCATATTTATCCTTTTTGTTTAAAAGCGATACTCGTCTCTAAAGTCTGTTAAAAACCCACACAACCCATTAGCCACAACTTCACTACAAACCTCGTCATGATATATATTAATATAGTGGTAAAAATACTTAAGATTCTCCCTGATGGCAAAATTTACATTCTCAATCGTAGGGTACGAGTAGTCGGTACGGTGTAACATGATATAATATCCCTTGTCACACCACTCATCAACAAGACTCACTATCCATAACCGTTGCTTATCTTCTGAACGTGTTGCTTCTTCTACTTCGCGGTATATGTGAGCCTTTATAAAGGATAGGTCTATAACATACTTCAATACATCGTTTGTACTACGAAATCCTACAATGCCCTCGCCAGAATACCCGTAGAGTATTTGAACATCTTGGTCCTTCGCACGGCTGAATGTAGCCTTAAAAGTATCAAAGAAGGGGGAATAGGGAGTTTTTCAGTATCCACCACATCTTGGCACTTTGCCGAATACGACTTCCTAAATGTTGAACACGCAATATTAAAGGTAGCCATTACTATTTTTCTTCTACGCGGGAGAATACACGTCTGAGCCCAAGGGTATGCAGAGGCCAACCGAGCACGCAGGGATAGAAATATGCTCAAGTAGTGACAAGAGTCACGTGACCGATCTTACAGTGGGCGGGGCTTAACTTTTCACTGTACACACACACGCGCACGCACGCAAAGGAGAAAATGAAACCTTAATTGAAACAAATATACGTGATAAACATATCAATACACATATATATATAAATACAATCAAGGATTAAGGTAACCAAAGGGTACGGTATCATAGGTACCAGGCACCTGGTAACGCTTCCTATAGGTGTTACGACATACCTTCGTGCCTCTAAGTTCCTACACACACTCCAGTTTCTGCGCCCGAAAATTGTGCGTCCCCACAGTCAGTTGGGGTAGCTGGTCACCCTCATCTTACAAGCACACTAGTTTCTTCAACGTGTCAAAGTTAACGACTCGACTGTTCGCATGGTTAAGCGTGATACCCTTAGCCTTCACGATATACTTCATATCATCCACCACCCTCACCCGTACCCCATAGGTTTTTGGCCCTGTTGGCACAAACGACCCTGCGTATGCACCATCATCATACTCATCCTTGATCTCGTCATTTAGCTCTCCGAGGAACTCCCCAATAGCGGGCATGTATTCACCTTCCCTCGCTGTGAATATCACGCTATCTGTTTCAGCGTACAACACCCTTCGCCGAAGAGAGTGCAATAAGCTCTAAAGCTTGATGTGGGCTTAGGCCGTTGTGAAACTGGCTACATGTATGTTTTTAATAGGTATCTGTGGCCAGCTCGGTGATATTGCACTTTATTATGTAAGTATTATCTACATTCACGATCTCCATAACCTCTTTATCGGGAGCGTTGGCATAATCCCAGACTTCACTATAACTTTGTGCCAAATTGACGTTCCCTTTGCGGTATTCTGTGCAAATTTCCCCCAAAGACTGTTTAGGCACAACTTTGCACTAAAGCGCTTGCCAGGATTCTTAACAATTTGGGATCGGTCAAGCTGTATACCTTCATGAGCACGGTAACGCTGAATATAAGCCGTTTTTGCATCTTCGTTATCAACTCTTCGCGGATATCATGATGCTTCGACCTTATCCTTCAAAAAAGCGTTTATATATGGTGTGAAAAGGTTGGGTAGCTTCAGGAATCTCCACACCTCATGTATCTTCATTATTCTATACCCATGGCGAACAGCTAGGACCAGCTCAGAGCTTGTATATACACCGCTGATCTTACGCTGGTGGGTTGTATGGTCACAATCATCGTTGTTCTCTTCTGCGCACTTCACGCACAGGGGAAACATGAGCTTGTGATCGATGACGACGGGTAGGATCGGCATCCATAAATCGCGAGGGGGGAGCACGTCTACGAAAGAGAGTCCAAAGTAGCGCTCATTCAAGTTAGCTGAAAACTCCTCGATGGTTGGTATGGTGGGACCCACCATTTTTTCAGGTGCACCTACGGGGTACGGATTGTTCTTCATCACGTAGGGGTATAAAGAGCAGAAGTCGTAGTAGTGGAGTTTCACGCCCTCCGTAGGCGGAAAGTATAGCTTGAATGGGTTTGTGCGCCCTCCAAACAAGCTGTCACCGCATTTGAGGGGGTCCAACACCATTGAACGTTTGATGGTCCTTATTTCTTCACGGTACTGGGCATCTGTTTCCATCCGTGCATCATACTCATGCTCCACACGATTTTGTGAGTGAACTGGGAGCCTATAAGTTGATCACGGTTACGGGTCCATGCGAGGCTGTCGGCGGGGGATCTTCCATAAAGGTCCCCTGTGACGGCACATTCAGCGCGCGGGCATCCATGCCACCAGCAGCCGTTAAAGGAATACACAGTCTTCTCACCAGTGGCTGGATCCTCACTTAGGCCGTCAACCCAAAAAACACGACCATTACCTTAACGGGTACTTCACCCGTGTTGCGGGCATGTTTTATGTATACCCGGTCTGCTGCTGTAGGTGTATGAGAGCCAGTAAATAGCCTTGTGCCCATAACTGCGGGGTTGTTTCTGTGAATGATTGCTAAGGTGTCTTTAGGCATGAAGTTATTCTTGAACACTGTAAAACATAATGAGCGATCGTGGTCGCGACTTGCAGCGGATCGCATTTGAAACGGGTTATGTACATCCTTCTAAAGGCTTGAAAGCATACTCTAAGTACACGTACGTCATTCACGCAATAACGTTCACATTCATCGGCTATATTGTATGGACTAGCTTCATTAAAACTGTTGTAGTAGCGGTCAAAATCTTCACGCTCACTATCACTCATGTTGGTGTAGTTAAAGTAATGTTTGGGTGGAGGTAGTCCTACGTAATTTATAGTTTCGTTAGTGAGGAATGTGTAAGGGAAATATCCTTTTGAAACTTCAGCCAATGACCTTGGGCAGCTTTGCTAATTTACAAGGTGTGAACAGCAGGGTGTCTTTAAACTGTACATTACCTCTTATCTGCACTTGTATTAGTTTGTTGCCTCTTTTCAAGAGGATCACCTGTAAATATCGTAGACGACTCGTGTTCAAGCTGCTCCTTATAAAGGAACTGTGTGTCAAATTTCGCCCCGTTATGGGCAAGAATATACACAGTCATTTTTTTGAACTTGTCCGCTAATTTGACAATATAGGAACAAAGAGTTCACAGGGCTGTCGTGTGCATTCGTTTTAAAACGTTTGTCCGTTTTCCACATTTGTGGCACTCATCACACTCGAGCTCCATGCACTCATCACAGATAGTCTGACTTACGAGTAAATGTGGAATAACCTCTTTGGTTTCAGCGTTCGTGCAAGTTTCTATTTCGTAGTATACGGTTATACAAGGGCTATTTTTAGGTTTAGCATCTTTCATATAACATACATGCTTCACTCCATCCACCTTATATTTTTCATGACATGTAGAACAGTGAATTTCATTGCATTTATGTTTGAAATTCTCCCAATTATCCATCATGTGAAACATACCGCCCTTACAAATCCTCATTTTCCTGCAAGTGCAATTTGATTTATGGAGTTCAAAGCATTTATTATTGAAAAATGTACGTCTACACACATTACATTCCCTCTTCTCGATTTCAACTACCTGACTTTCACATTTGGGGTTTTTACACTGCTCACATACCATGTAGCAATCCTTACAATGTTTCACGATATCATCAGCAAACTCGAGACAACCCTTACACAAATCAAGATGCCTTCCATATTTTCGACTTTTATCATAAATGGCGAAGAGAGCCCTTATGTTACGGATGGGGAGATACGATGTTCCTGACAATCCTAAAATAAGTAGAGGTCTTGTACGATATCTAACGCTGCTTTTAAAAATATACACAGTCCTACGACGATCATCCATTCCAAATACGACTATACGTGCATTCATTTCCTGCTCGGCACTTCTCAGTTCTTCAGGCCCCATATTACACTCAAACTCAAGCTTACAATCTGAAGCCAGTTTACGGGCACGCTACACAACCATGGGCAGCCAAATTTTTTGCGTCCAAGTATTTAGCACAGTGAACATATGAGCTAAGATTACACTGTACAACACTGAAAAAAACGGAAATGAGATCGTCATTTTTATGGCTAATTATATGCGTAGATTACGTAAATAACACTCATTTATTTGTATCACCCACCGATTTTATGAAAATGGCCCTATATCATTGTATCATTTTGATAACCACTGGTTCTCTGAACGCATCTTTTACATTTTGTTCAGTCATGCATATGCTGTGGTGGTGGTGTTCGGCTCTGTGTTTCCACTTTGATTTTATGAAAAATTTCTTTCATTAATCATTTAAAACAAAATTGTCAGCCATATTTTATCATAAATCGCTGCTATAAGTGAGTATTATTGAATAACAGCTATCAAATTATGTATATTTCACCGACAACGTCTATATTGTGTGAAATTGCAAATTGATCTATCATTTTCTTATTTTACAGGTTTTTATTGATGTTATGCTACAATGCCTAGAGAGTGCAAAAATTCGCCAGACAGTTTTTTGTTATATTTGTGGGACATTAACGTTAAAACAGTATAAAAGGCAGTTAACTTCTCATGTGAAAAAGCTTTATGAATTATACTTCGCATGCAAAGTTGGTGATCAGGACAAGCACTGGGCGCCTCATATCTGCTGTGTGAGATGTACAAGCTCGTTATCTGCATAGTTCAAAAGCACCGGTCCTGGTCTGGGATTCGGTGTCCCAATGGTATGGAGAGAGCCGCTGGACCATTCAACTGATTGCTATTTCTGCTGAACGAACATCACAGGTTTGAATCTTTTATTTTTCTGAATATACGTCAAACTTGGTGTTTTCAGCACATTTTAGCATATTCTGCTCTGCATAATGTATTACACAATTATGCTATCTTAAGTAGTCAACAATGTCTATTGTCTCACATTACAGGTTGCAACAGAAAAGGGAAAAAGGCTATAGTCTACCCAAATCTTCGTTCTCCTATGTGTCCTGTGGAACATTCTACAGATATACCCATCCCTCGTCCTCCATATTTGGTACGATTGGTCCAATGACGATTGGTCCAATGACGATTGGTCCAATACCGATTGGTCCAACTGGTAGCGTATACAACGACGAGTATAGCTTAAAACCAATAGTTTATGTGGAAATGTTGGGGTTCGACTTACAACATTACTGTGTTAGATTTCGTAAGAGTCACATCTCTTTTCCCTTTACAACTGCTTTTGTGAAACCCATGAAGCGGCGTGTGTGCGAAATAGTGTTATCCGAAAGAGGAAAGGAAAAACCCTATGCACCGTAATGTAGAGGTACGTGTTCTATACGGGGGCGGCGCCCCCGTACCCCCGAGACCTAAATTATACAATGGGATAAGTGTGTGGAGGAACTGTACCCACCATGCCTGGGCAGCCGGAACACATTTTTCATTTATTACATACCAATAAAACCTTTAAAAGCAATATAATAAGTTTGTTTCAAATAAAAAGAAGGATTAGTATTATTATACTTCTGTACACCACCAGTATTTCCAAATATTAAATCGCCATAATTAACAAATCTATCTGTAGTAGAAAACCAAGGTTGTCTCTTACTAAAAATATTAGCATTACCACCATAGGCTTTAATCTGATACTGAATACCTGATACTGCACTTTTCTCTTAGTTAATAAGTATGCTTTATGCTTTTAGTTTAATATGTAGCTTTTAGCTATAGTATGTTTTATAAATAAACAAAGTAATATGTAGCTTTTAGCTATAGTATGTTTTATAAATAAACAAAGTAATATGTAGCCTTTAGCTATAGTATGCTTTATAAATAACAAAGTAATTTCAAGTAATTATTATATCAATTTCTGTAGATAAAGTTTTTTTTCTAAATTTCATATAACTTCATTCCATTTAACGCCCAATTGAACGAATCGTCGTTGGAAAATGGTCCCTTGGACGAATTGTCTGATTTGACCAATCGGCATTGGACCAATCGTCATTGGACCAATTGTCATTGGACCAATTGTCTGGGACCGCGTCCTCCAGCTGAAATACCGACCGATAACACAAACTCTGACAAATCGGAATCAGACGACGAATGCTATGAAGCTCAAGTTGAGTCCAAGAAAGAACAACTTTGTTATTGCATTGATATACATGGTCTTTTCGATGCTCTGGGTTTGTGCTATGAACCGAATCAGTGGAGATTGTTCATTGATGCATCTCTGTACAGTGTTAAGGGTGTACTGCTACTTTTTGGGAACACAATGCCTTCTGTTCCGATCGCTCATTCAGTCGTCTTGAGAGAAACGTATGACAATGTTGTTTTTATTCTGGTCTGTATAAAATACAATGAACATGAATGGCTTATCTGCGCAGATTTGAAGGTTGTGGCTATTCTCAATGGATTGCAAACTGGCCCTACGAAATACATGTGTTTCCTATGCAAGTGGGATAGCCGAGCAAGGTCTGAACACTACACACGCTCAGTATGGCCGCCGCGAGACAATTCTTCACCTGGATCTCACAATGTTATTCACGAACCACTAGTACGAAAGGAAAAGGTTATCTTGCCGCCACTTCACATAAAACTAGGGCTGCTGAAACAATTTGCAAAGGCGTTGAAACAGGATAAGCCTGCCCTCAAATATCTAAAGGAAAAATTCCCAAAAATAAGTGATGCCAAGATTAAAGAAGGTATATTCGGCGGCCCTCAAATTCGCCAACTCATGCTAGACGAACACTTTGAAGCGGTGATGGATGAGGTTGAGTTGGCAGCCTGGCGTGCATTCAAAAACGTGTGCAGCGGTCTACTAGGAAAGACTAAATACGACAACTATGCTGCACTTGTGGATCAACTTATCAACTCATACCAACGTCTCGGATGTAAGATGTCATTGAAAATTCATTTTTTGCATTCACATCTCTCATTCTTTCCGGAAAACGCATCTGCTGTTAGCGACGAACACGGGGAGAGATTCCACCAGGATATAGCCACAATGGAGAGCCGATACAAAGGGAAGGCATCATAAATACAAATAATGAGTTGAAAACAGTATAATACGATAGTTTTATGTTAATTTTGTGCATATATGTTGAAGTATAGCAATAATTAAACTGTGCCATATGATAAAGCCTACCTGTTTATCAATATATTCTTATTTTTTGGTATGAAGATTTTAAGCAGTCATTACAAAAAAACGTGACGTGATAGAAAAAAACTATTTTCAGATTTGGAATCAGCACACTCGAAATATTAAGAATCACAGAATGTTATTTCCGTATTTTTTTCTGAACCGAAAATTTGTTGTACAGTGTTATTGCTATAAAACCACAACCACGATCGACGTTTAAATGCTTTCTATAAATAACCGGAGAATTGAAATTAAGAGTATAAGGTGTGGCACTATGACCCGCAACCCTGAATACTCTGTCAATATCTCATGAAGTTGTCCATATTGAAAGATGTACCACTTTCAGAGGCTGGCATTATACGGCCCAAGATATATTCTGTCTACAGCCGCCAAACGTCGTCTGAACGGTATTACCACCCAAAAATCGTCCCCCTCATCTGACCCGAACTTGAAGGATAACCTCGTCCGGACTTCACGTTCGTCACGGTTCTGAAGGGCAAACTCCACAATACGTTCAACTACGCGCCGCAGTCAGTTGATATACAGGGACCCAGGGCCAACCCTGACCACGTACCGAGTTCTAGTCAGGGCAGGGGTGGGGGTAGCGGTGGGCACCAACTCGAAGGTTATACTACATTCCACAGTGAGAAGCTATTGTGGAGGAAGTACCCGGATCTGAACAATGGGGCATATTTGAGGAAGATACTATTGTGGAGTAGGGTGTCCCGTTAAACCCAAAGTTGGTCGGGTACAGCATTAACCGATATAATATCGTGAAGTGGGCTACTAGGAATGCCCAAACAAGTTTTTAAAGTCCTGTCTCAAAACATCATGCATCCCCAGGGGTTTACATTTTACACCCCCGATTCAGACCAAAAAATTAGTATTTTGACCTTTAAAAGACCCATTAAAGCTAAAAATTACGTACACATTTTTTCCAATCTGTTAATAGGAAGCCCCAGAACCACGTGAAGGTCGATTGGAATCTCTGGAGTTTTTTTAGTTTTTTTTTTTAGTTTTTTCTAGTTTTTGTTGTTTTTTAGGTTTTTAAATTTTTTTTTACTTTTTTGTATTTTTTTTTAATGAAAAATTGCATAAATCCCCTTTTTTAATAAAAAATTGCATTAATCCCCATTTTAAATTAATAATTTACCTAGTAATTACGAAGATTCTTTTTCTTGATTTCTTTAAAAAAATTTCTATGAAGTTCTGTGGTTTGAATTTTAGCTTGAAGCTGAGCTTTATCTTTAACTGTAGGAGCCAGATCAGTTATAAGCTTAATAGCCCTTTCAGTACAATCATTGACAACCTTCAAATTACTCACAAACTCTTCCATTTCATTATAGTTTTGGATCTGAGCACCATTCTCCCACTGGCTTTGACAACCATCAACTTTCTAAATTCATGATTTTAAAGATTTTCCATGAATTAGGTCCTATCAAATCCACCAGATGTATATCTGGGTGTAGTTCTGGAACTTCTGGCTTTCCTATAATAATTTCATCTGGAACTTCAGTTCCTAATAAACGAGCTGCGATACTTGCTTTTGTATTCTCATCTAAAGTTTTACTAAAAAGAGATAAAACTACAAGTTCTTGACTTAAATACCACTTGTGTCTTAAGAATGCATCTACTGCAGCAATAGAAATTTCTGGATCTACTTCCTGCCAGATATTAACTAATTGCTTATAAAATCGCAGGTCATTGAGTGGTGCTTCTGCAGCTAATGGGGTCTTTAGCCAATAAGGGCCATAAACTAAAGATGTAAACTTGACAAATCTTCCAAATGATTCTTTTAATTCCTGTTCATAGTTAAGCTGATCTCTAAATAAGACAAGTTTATTTGAATACAGCTGAAGTGCCATGAATCTAGCTCGATGGCATGCTCCTGGTTTACGAAGATGAATCTTTGAAGGCCTGTGCCCCAACAATAAACAGTTTAATTCTAAATATTCTAAGTAATCATCTCTGAAATAATTTTTTTCTCTAATAAAGAATTATAAATTATATTTCCACTTTCTTTAATATCCATCAACAAAGGCTCAGTTATATTTATTTCTTTAGTTTGGGATAATGTTATTTTGGACCAGCTTTTCGAAAATTCATCAAATATGGGATAATCGGGACCAGTGCTTTTTCCAAAGGTGCATTGCCAAACAGATTTTACAATAAGTTCGCCAATGTGGTGACGGCATGCTAAATATAATAATGGTCTATTCAGATTTATTTCTATATAAATGCAAGCTCCTTTGTTAATACCTGTATTTGAGGCCGTCGTGTCAAATGACATACCTCTCACCTTTCCTTGACCTGCCAATCTGTAAGGAGCTTGAATGTAGCTTCAGACATTTGTTCACCAGTAGCATTTTGAATAATAGGTATCCCCAAAATTTTATCAATATCAGGAGATCCAGTAGCAGCAACAGCAAGCCTTTCTAAGCCTAAAATCTGTTTTGAATCCCAATGGACAACAAGAGGTTTTATATTGGTATTTTGAAATAATTCTTTGACTTCATTTTCAGTTTTTACCCTATTTTCTTGCGTTGCTGTTTAGGTCTCCACCGCCGGCTCTAATTAAAGCAGAAATTATTAATGTAGCTGTTCTAACAGATACATTTCCTCTGTCTAGCACTGGCTACAATAGATTCTTTAAGTACATTTCTAGGTAGGTAGATAGGCTTTTGTTCTTTAGTTGTTTTTAGTCTTTTATTGAGGTAATCATAATCGTTAGAACTATCTCCCTCAAATTCTAATTCCTCTATTTTTACTTTAGATGGTTTGTTTATTCTCTCTTGTTCTTTCTGACGTAAACGTTCATTGGTTGCTAGTCTTTTTATTTCATTTTTTATGCTTTGCTCTGAAATCTTATCTCTTGAACCCAGTGTTACTTTATATCTCTCTCTCAGCATCTATAAAAACTCCAGATCTTCCTCAACTTCAGCTTTCCCTAGTTTTTCTGAAAGAACTTTTACAGGAAATGGGTGAGCAGCATCAAATATTGTTTCAAGTTTTTCATAAAATTTGTTTACTGAACTTAGGTGCTCTTCAGTTTTTCTATATTTATGTTTTGTTAGAACATACCATTCCTGGTGCAACTTAAGAAGTTTTTTAACGGCATATTGTCTGCTACTAGTAGGTAAATTGCATTTATTCCAAAAGGAGAACACATGGTCTATTACCATGCCAGCTTCAAGACTTACAAGTTTTCCTTTAACAAGGACTGATTATAATGAGGATTGCAAGCTTTAATATGATGGAAATATTTGAGTACTTGCTTGTTGGTTGGAACAGCTGTAGTCGTTATGGAGGCTATAGGTTGACCTAGAAAGGGAATTTCTGTTTTGCTTCTAGTTAATGGTTTGCTTAGAGACATTTTATCAATTTAAATAGGTATTATGGTACATACATTTAGAAATTCCTGAAAAAAGTTAGATTAGTTAGTAAAAATAGCTAAAAATATGAAATAAGGGGGCTAAATTGGGCCCTGTGGGGCCCACATTTAGCATTGAAATTTATAAAGCTCGTATACATTACCAGAAATGCATATAGTGGTAAATGTGTTTTACTTTTAATTAAAATAGTATATTTTACTAGAAAATGCCAAAAAATGCCAATTTTTTGGTCTGAATCGGGGATGTAAAATAAACTGCTGGGGATGCATGAATTTTTAGATAGGACTTTAAAAACTTATGTGGGCATTCATAGTAACCCACTTCACGATATTATATCGGTTAATGCTGTACCCAACCAACTTTGGATTTAACGGGACACCCTATTGTGGGGATTGTGTCGTAAGACGTTGAGGGTTGGGGATCTATTACTTGGGATCTAACAACCGGAGCACTCCTGGCACGCTTTATACCTGACGTGGAGGGTTCTTCATCATGCTTCCGCTTTGAACTGCTACAGGTGTCGCTGGTGAGGGCTCGTCGGCGGGGAAGGGTTCTGTAGCTGCACGGTCAACGGGTTCGTCTGTGATATCGATGATGGGGTGCTGTACATCGTTGTCATTCACGGTTCTGTGCAAGAAGAAAACAAAATATAAGGAATAGCACTCAAAATTTGTAATATTTTGTAAATGACCCACTTAGGGGTGTGACGTGTTAGAGATGGAATCTGTAGAAAAATTCAGGTTCACAAGACCCTCCACATGTATTATATCTGGTCCTACAGGATGTGGAACAACTGTATTTATGCTTAAAATCATTAAAGATAAGGCGGTAGATGTTCTCAAAATTTGTGCATATGTAATATGGTGCTATTCGACGTATCAGTCAGTGTTCAACGAGTACCAAGATGAAATTTTGTTCCACAATGGGGTCTATGATGTTAATTCGTTAAAAGGTAATTAGCATACAGTTATTGTAATTGACGATCTCATGTTGGAAATGGATAAAACGTTTGCAGAGACATTTACAGTGTTCTCCCACCATCTTTACATAAGCGTATTCTTCATCAACCAGAATCTATTTTTCAAAAATAGATACATGCGCGATGTCTCGCTAAATACACAATATCTAGTCTTATTCGCACGACGTTGAGATGTGTCACAAATTACGTCGTTACAAGAACATAATAATAGCGCTCGCTCATAAAAGTCAAACTGTGGGAAAGAAAACGCGAATTATTGTACAAAGAGAAGGATCATTCCTACCCATCTTATTTTCAGTTATGGGTCCTTTACTCACTAGATTAATATAATGAAGAAGGTGGTTGTGATTCCGCACGAGGTGTATGCTTCATTGCAAAGTTCAAAGATTCCAGACACGGCTCTGGAACCCCGTAAAAGTATGCTTAAAAGAATGGGAAGCGAGTTGAGTTGCTAGCCCTATTAAACAGTGAAAAGTCACCTGATGAGAAAAGGATCTTGTACCAAGAGGCTTTGCGGAAATTTCTTCATGAGTACGAAGATTATAAGTATCCTACAGAGCTCCCCGTGGTTATTAGGCACAGCGCGAGTAGTGCTGAGCATGGCGACACAGGACCTGGCCCCGACGTTAGAGATGACCAACCAAAGAACAACGGAACACAACACATCGAACATGTGCTAAAAAACAGCCTCCCACATACATTGAGGAATAAAGGCTTAAGTCTTTATAATCTATTGAGTGAGGACCCCATCATACAGTGGGCCGATACAGGCGAGGTCATTGTTGAAGGAACAAGGGTACAAGGATCCAATATCGTTGATATTGTTCATGATCTGGTGAGAAAGTGGGACAGACCCTCACCAACAGGATGGAAGCATATTAAAGCAAGACTACAACAAATAAATGTCCCCAAAACATTGATAGGTAATCTGAATAGGTTAAAAGACCTGGATCAAGTCTCGCATGTGTCACAACTGAGTACGCCATCGCCCCCAGCAGCAGCGTCTCTGAAGAGGAGAAAGAAGAGAACAAACGGCCAACCTTATCCACGTGTCTCTAAAATACGCAAATGGCTAACATATTAAGTAAACGCTATTATGACATTTCTAACCCCGCCTCCTATGGTGGCGTTAATAGACTGTACAGAGGTGTTTACGGTGTAAGGAAAAAAGATGTTGAGCGGTTTTTGCGGGAACAGGATGCTTATACACTTCATAAACCGGTGAGAAAAAGGTTTAAAACGGCCAAGACAACCGCGGATTCGATTGACTCTATTTGGCAAGCGGATTTAACAGACATGCAAAGATATTCAGTGTATAATGACGGATACCGCTACATCCTATTCATAATAGATGTATTCTCTAGATATCTGTGGCTAATTCCCCTGAAAAATAAATCGCCTGAAACAGTTGCTAAAGCGACCAAAACGTTGATGTTAAAAGAAGAAAGGGTTCCTGGCTATTTTTGTACGGATATGGGGAAAGAATTTATAGGTCGCGCTTTTCAGAACATGCTGACAGAGTTTAATATCAGTTACTACACTAGCAGTTCTATACATAAGGCCTCTTTAGCTGAAAGAGTTCAACGTACCATAAAGGAGCGCATGCATCGCTATTTTACACATAAAACACATACAGATATATAAACGTTCTCGGTCATTGGCTTCATCATACAACCGTTCACACCATACGTTTGGCACAACGCCTAACGAAGTTTTAGAAAGAGGTGCGCTGCCAGAGGTGAGAAGAGATGGAGCACCGCCACCTCTACACATTTCAAAATCAATGATTATGTAAGGCTATCACGTTCGGGAAATAAATTCGCGAAGGGATTTGAGCAAGGATGGACACGTGAGATTTTTAAAGTTCGTGCTATGAGACCTAAAGGTGAGATAATGATGTATTACGTTGAAGATTTGAATGGGGAAGAGATCGCTGGAGGCTTTTACCGCGAGGAGTTGCAGAAAGTGACATTTAATTTAGGAAAAAGTGTGTTTAAAATTGAAAAAATTTTAGGCAGCAAAGGTTCAGGAAAGAGAAAAATGTACCTGGTGAAATGGCTGGGTTACCCAGAAAGCTTCAACACCTATATAAAAGCTGCTGCAATAATGAAGCTTAATTAGTATGCAACATGGCGCCTAGCCACTTCTATGTCACACTCCCGTCCTCTTCTTCTCTGTCTGTACATCCTAACAACACCCTCGCCAACTTTGTGACAGAACTCCACGGACCCATTGAATTGGAGCGTGATTCGTATGAGGTGGGTTATGTGAACTCCAGTTAGTCTCCAAATTTTTAACTCTTGAAAATGAGCAAATCATATTTCTGATCCTTAGAAGAATCGATGAGTGCGAAAAATTAGGCATAACCTTAGACAATACTATGCGTTCAGTCCTGTTCGGTGAGGAACGTACTATAGCACAAATGTATCGCTAGGAATCGGGCATTATGATACAGCCATGGACATTGTGACGGGGTTAAACAAGAGTCTTGAAAAGTCGTACCTGACAAACGATTTACTTTTTGAAGTCGTAAACATAGACACGCCTGCATGCACATTGAAGTTAAAGTCAACGCTTAGTAGAAATATTAAAGATAAAGAGCTGTTCACAATTGTGGCTGAGGGCCGATATAGCGCAGCTCTCCAAAGAGATACCTTTCACGAGGCACAGCATGACTTGTCCAGCTTAATGTATCAATTGAAGATGGAGAAATTGGGTGAAAGCTCTCCGCCCCAGACATGTGCTATATTTACAGCAATATCGTAGAGCACCAATTTGTTGGGGACACCCAGGCGCGCCTGCTGCGCATTGCACACATCCCAACCATAGAGGGAAAAGTTTGAGCATTACATATGACAAGCCCCATTATGTGAATGTTGCGACTAATCTATTAACCAACATCTCGATATATATAAGAACGATTGAGGGAAAAAATTTCCCATTCGGTGATGGGAGCTTAACAGTGAAACTACACTTTCGCCGTTTATAATGACTCGAAGGCCATTCACAGTCTACCGAGGAGTGAGATACCAGCGTGGGAGTGGACTTGGATCCATTTTTTCATCCATACTACGCACCGCTGTCCCACTGTTGAAGAGGGGTGCCAGGTACCTAGGGCGGAAGGCGTTACAAACAGGTTTTAACGCGGCAGAAGACATAATGGGCGGAACTAAGCCTAAAGAAGCTCTAAAAAACATTTAAAACGTACACGGGACGAAATCATCAAAGATGCAAAGAGAAAAATGCGTGGTGGCGGAAAGAAGAGATCTGCCAGGAAGAAGGGGTTACCATCACGTGGCGCTAAACGTAAAAGGAAATAAAAAAATGCTCTAAGCGTATGAAACCTATGGCTGATCATTTTTTTAACTGATATAAGCTGAGGACACTACTCTCACGAATCATAGGCTGACTAATACTTGTCGAGGGAGGTGGCACTATTTCTGACTCGTCATGGCGCGTTTCATCCATCCGTGTAGTTCACAATGCTGTAAATCGGAACTGTCCCTCTTTGATATGCCCCCACTCAGGTCTCTATTGAGCATAGCGACTTTATTACAATTAACCCATTAAACACAATTAGTTCGCCGAGTGCCCCTATAGAATTCGTGATACCCAGCTCAGGCCCTTACTTTTTTGACCCGAGCTGCATGCACATGTACGCTAAACTGCGTATAGCCCATTCTGATGGAACGGACTGCGATGATAGTTACTCTGCCTACCCTGAAACCAACTTTTTACACTCCATATTCAGCCAGTGTGAGGTGTATTTAAACCAGGTTAACATCTCGGCAGGAACGGGGTACTACCACCTACGAGCCTATCTGGAAAATGTCCTCAACTTTTCAAAGAAGCGAAGGACACCTTTTTAACCGCCGAGGGATATTACCATACTAAAGATGAAAATGGTATAAAGGATAAATTTAAAAATTCTAAAAAAAAATATACGAATGTTTTGGACGTCTTCATACAGATTTCACATTCCAGGAGAAACTGCTTATGAACGGGGTGGATATGAAGTTGAAGCTTACCCGCACGATTCCTGAGATCTGCATAAATCTGGGTCTGATCAAGAAGAGGGCGCGAAACCCGTTGTGATTCACATCATGGAGACGTATTTGCGTATACGCCGAGTGAAATTAAGTTCGCCAAAACAAATAGAAATTGAGAAAGACTTAAGACACGCCACAGTAAAATACCCAATTACCAGGGTACAGATCAAACTATACACGGTGCCCGCCGGGTTGGCGTCGTAGCAACTAGAAAACGTGGCCCTTGGAGTCCTACCTAAAAGGATATTAATTGGAATGCAGGACCACGCCTCGACGAATGGAAAATATAAAAAGAGTGCCTTTAAATTCGAGAATTTCGGCCTTAAAAATATTACTGTATGCGTAAATGCCATCGCTTTGGGAGGGACCATGATTACGGACTGCTCATCAGAAGCAGTGTTCCCTCTCTGCACGAGAGCATATAGTACTCTGGCTCATAATACAGGCGCCTATGACGAGCTTGGGTTTGGTGTAACGCAGAAAGAATTTGTCGAAGAATTTAACATTTATTCATTTGATATTACGCATGACTTGTCTGCTGGCGCAAATACGCATTTAAGTCCACAGCAGAGTGGGAATATCTCAGTCAGGTTGGAATTTGCCAAGCCTATAGACGCGCCTATTTGTTTACTCGTGTACCTCGAATCACAGGCACTAATAGAAGTTGATCGTTTCAGGAACGTTGTCACAGACTTTTAAAATGGATGCGAATACACTCCAGAGAGTAATGAAAAGTGACCGTTTCACACGCTCCAAATTTATCGGTGTGTGTTGCAAAGAATGAAATAGTGAAGTTACCAGCTACAAGAAATTGGTACGGGATTATCGTTAACACCGACATTGTGGGGGTTGAGGGGATTCATTGGTTTGCAATCTATTTTAAAAATTGGGAAAGAATGTACTATTTTGATTCACTCTGCTCTCAGCCCTGGAATGATCCTTTTATATTAAATTAATCGAGCAGATACATGTTTTCGATGATATTATAGCGAAACGTGCGGCTTGTATTGCCTTTCATTTCTCCTGCACATGTCACGTGGGAAGGGATTTATAAATTTTTTAAAATTATTCGATTTGTGCCAAACAGAGATGAATGATAAAATTGTATGCAGACAGATAAAAAAAAGGTTCCCAAATGTTAGCACCCGCTGTACTGTGTAAAGGTGTATATCTATAGTGTGCAAAGTTGTATATACATTTGTAACTGTAAAATGTAGCCATTAAGACTTATTTGACGGACACTGGTTCCGCTTTGTACATGTTTTCTACCATTTAATAAATGAAAATGCAATGTGTTTTGTTCTTAACCTCAAAAATACTTACATTTGTTCCTCGATGACCTGGCACTCGCTGGACCGGATGTGAGCCAATACAGTGACTTCTGTATTTAGGTCACTGGATTGGCTGTGCAGAGAAGCATCCATATCGTTTATTCCCCTTCTATAAGGTTAAGTAAAAATAAAGAGGTACAATAAGAGAAAATGCCTCGAATTTAAAAAATTATAATAAAAAAGCAGATAATTCTTAAATGTTTTGGTAATTTAAAAATCCAACTGCGCTGCTGAATTATCGAGAAAAATATTATTAAAGCTCCACCATATAATATATATATATATATATATTGTCATGGGACAATTGGGAAATATGTTGTCTAATTTTACAGAAATCATTAAAGCTTTTAAGTTTTCCACAATTTTTCTGCATAGGCAGGACCGAGAAATTTTAAAAAGTTTGGGTGAAAATGAATCTATTGTCATAACTAAAGCAGATAAGGGTAGTGGTGTTGTGGTTATGAATAAAACTGATTATATTAAAAAAATGATTGATATTCTTTCTGATTCATTAAAATTTGCTAAGGTAGATGAACAGGCTCCTAAAATTATTCAGCGATTGGAAGCCAAGGTTAACCGTGTTTTGCTTAAGCTTAAACAGGAATGTGCTATTAACTCCTCCACTTATGATGAATTGTACGTATCAGGCTCTTATTTGGGCCTTATATATGGTCTGCCTAAGGTTCATAAAGTCGGTGTTCCATTGCGCCCAATTTTAGCGTCTTATCCTTTGTCTAATTACAAACTTGCCAAATATCTCGTCCCATTGTTATCTTCATTTACCGTGAACTCGTACAGTGTTAAGGATAATTTTTCCTTTGCGTCGGAAATTAAGAAGTTTGATATGAATTCTTTGTTTATGACAGGTTTCGATGTATCTTCCCTCTTTACAAATGTTACCTTGGATGAGACATTAAAATTATTTTAAATAAAGCTTTTCCACATCCGGACTCACTTTTTCACGGCTTTGGCAGAGCACAGTTTGAGCAGCTTCTGAATTTGGCAGTCAAGGATAACTTTTTTATTTTTCAAGGGGTAGTTTACCGTCAGCTGGATGGAGTGGGGATGGGGAGCCCCTTGGGTCCCGTTTTTGCGAATATTTTCATGTCGCATCTTGAGGAAAGGGTCTTCTGTGAGTACCCCCTCACCTTAAACCCAATTTGTACAGACGTTATGTTGATGATACGTTTGCTCTATTCCAAACGGATGATCAATCAGTTCAGTTTCTAAGTTTTCTGAACACACTGCATAAGAACATTGTATTTACACAGGAAAAGGAAGTTGAAGGTTCTATTCCTTTCCTTGATGTTTTGGTCTCCAAGTCTTGCTCGACCGTTTTAACTTCTACATACCGGAAGCCTACGTTTACGGGTTTGGGTTTTAATTTTCATAGTTTTTGCGACTTTAATTACAAATTAAGTTCCATTCGCACATTGGTGCATAGAGCTTATAATACAGGGTGTACATAAAGTCAGGATCTACTTTTGCGAAGCACTTGGAAATTATATGGAATTCAATCATAAAATGATAAAGTGGTAACATTTATTAAATAATTAAGAGTAGGATTCGACGTGACGCCCATCAGTATCCCTGCACAGCTCAAATCGTTCCGCAGCATTTCTAAACACATTCTGGAGCATTTGCGGGGTTATGTTATCTGCACCAGTTCGTATACGTGTACGTAAGTTTTCAAGACTCGTAATCTTCGTCTGATAGACGTGCGATTTTATAAAGCCCCATGCAAAGAAATCTAAAGGGGTTAAATCTGGTGATCTCGCTGGCCAAGGTCTTTGGTTGCTTCCGCGTCCGATCCAGCGAGTTGGAAAACGTCCATTTAGATAATCCTGAACAATTTTGGCATAGTGACAAGGAGCACCATCATGTTGATAGACGACGGGGATAGGATTGTTAGTACCGTCGTCTATCAACATGATGGTGCTCCTTGTCACTATGCCAAAATTGTTCAGGATTATCTAAATGGACGTTTTCCAAATCGCTGGATCGGACGCGGAAGCAACCAAAGACCTTGGCCAGCGAGATCACCAGATTTAACCCCTTTAGATTTCTTTGCATGGGGCTTTATCAAATCGCACGTCTATCAGACGAAGATTACGAGTCTTGAAAACTTACGTACACGTATACGAACTGCTGCAGATAACATAACCCCGCAAATGCTCCAGAATGTGTTTAGAAATTGTGCAGAACGATTTGAGCTGTGCAGGGATACTGATGGGCGTCACGTCGAATCCTACTTCTTATTATTTAATAAATGTTACTACTTTATCATTTTATGATTGAATTCCATATAATTTCCAAGTGCTTCACAAAAATAGATCCTGACTTTATGTACACCCTGTATTTGCTCGAACTTTGCTCTGCTTCATAATAAGTTTGAATTCCTTACTGACTTTTTCTTAAAAAATGGTTTTCCACGGGATCTTGTAGGAGGTGTTATTGGTAAATTTCTTAATAATATATATTCCCCCAAAATTGTCCCAACGTATGATGTTTCTAAGAATTGTAAATATCTTGTCTTACCTGATATCTACCATTTTAACACTTTTGTGAAGAAGCAATTGTTGAGTGTTGTGAGGAAATTTTATTTTCACACTGATTTTAAGATTGCTTTTGTAAATAATAATACCCTTGAATGGTTTTTCCGTTGTAAGGACAAAATCACCCCCTGCGATGAGCTGTTCTGTTGTTTATTTGTTTACCTGCCCTGAGTGTTCCCAGGGGAACTACGTTGGCAGTGCAGTTCATTCCTTGCAGGCGAGATTTTGCTCCCATATGGGTATTAGCCATAGGACAGGGAACGTTTTGTCGAAATAGGAACAGTGTGCTATTAGAAATCATTCCATCAAGTGTAAGGTTGACATTTGTGTTAAGAATTTTGAAATTCTTAAATCATTAAAATGCCCGTCCTCCCTCCGTATTTACGAATCTTTGTGCATTAAATTTTTGAACTCTAGTTTAAATATTGATTCTAGCTGTTACTCCCTTTATATTAATTAGAATAACTACAGTACATACTAAAAAATTTTCCCTTGTGACCCTGTCTCCTTTTCGCTTCAGTTTTTTGTGGCTGTCAAATGAGCATGGTATGTTGGTTTGCTCTTGTGATTTTTCGTTTAACTTTTTATTCCGTTTAACTTTTTAATAGTAAAGTTTTTTAACTATTTTACGTTTGAATGTCTTTAGTTTTAAGTTTTATTTTTTATCACTCGTATATTTTTGTCATTCATATAATTTTTACTTTCGATTTGATTTTGGCTTATGCCTCTTTTTGCTTTGTAATTTTAATTTTTATTCTTGAACAGTTTTAATTTTTTGCTCTAAATTAGTTTTAATGTTTTAATTTTAGCTTTTATTTATTAGGCCTTGAAAATGGGAAGAGTTGCCCGAAACGTCGGCTGCAGCCAAATATAATGACCTAATATAATATAATATAATATATATAATATATATATATATATATACATTCAACTGCAAAGAACACGCAGTATAAATAACGTAAAGAAACGACGCTTGTATAGGAGATATTCCGCGCAAGACGAGAGAGAGAGAACGGAACAAATGAAAAAATGAGGTAACCACCTGGGAATCGAACCCGGGATCTTCCGATTGCCGGTCAGACGCGATACCATTACACCATGGACCTCACTCTTCCAAATGCCGTAATTCTTCTACATACTCGCAGAAACCAATGCCCAAGGGGGCACCTCCCGCATGCCGTAACATTATATACATTCAACTGCAAAGAACACGCAGTATAAATAACGTAAAGAAACGACGCTTGTATAGGAGATATTCCGCGCAAGACGAGAGAGAGAGAACGGAACAAATGAAAAAATGAGGTAACCACCTGGGAATCGAACCCGGGATCTTCCGATTGCCGGTCAGACGCGATACCATTACACCATGGACCTCACTCTTCCAAATGCCGTAATTCTTCTACATACTCGCAGAAACCAATGCCCCAAGGGGGCACCTCCCGCATGCCGTAACATTATATACATTCAACTGCAAAGAACACGCAGTATAAATAACGTAAGAAACGACGCTTGTATAGGAGATATTCCGCGCAAGACGAGAGAGAGAGAACGGAACAAATGAAAAAATGAGGTAACCACCTGGGAATCGAACCGGGATCTTCCGATTGCCGGTCAGACGCGATACCATTACACCATGGACCTCACTCTTCCAAATGCCGTAATTCTTCTACATACTCGCAGAAACCAATGCCCCAAGGGGGCACCTCCCGCATGCCGTCTTGCGCGGAATATCTCCTATACAAGCGTCGTTTCTTTACGTTATTTATACTGCGTGTTCTTTGCAGTTGAATGTATATAATGTTACGGCATGCGGGAGGTGCCCCCTTGGGGCATTGGTTTCTGCGAGTATGTAGAAGAATTACGGCATTTGGAAGAGTGAGGTCCATGGTGTAATGTATCGCGTCTGACCGGCAATCGAAGATCCCGGTTTCGATTCCCAGGTGGTTACCTCATTTTTTCATTTGTTCCGTTCTCTCTCTCTCGTCTTGCGCGGAATATCTCTATACAAGCGTCGTTTCTTTACGTTATTTATACTGCGTGTTCTTTGCAGTTGAATGTATATAATGTTACGGCATGCGGGAGGTGCCCCTTGGGGCATTGGTTTCTGCGAGTATGTAGAAGAATTACGGCATTTGGAAGAGTGAGGTCCATGGTGTAATGGTATCGCGTCTGACCGGCAATCGGAAGATCCCGGTTCGATTCCCAGGTGGTTACCTCATTTTTTCATTGTTCCGTTCTCTCTCTCTCGTCTTGCGCGGAATATCTCCTATACAAGCGTCGTTTCTTTACGTTTTTATACTGCGTGTTTCTTTGCAGTTGAATGTATATAATGTTACGGCATGCGGGAGGTGCCCCCTTGGGGCATTGGTTTCTGCGAGTATGTAGAAGAATTACGGCATTTGGAAGAGTGAGGTCCATGGTGTAATGGTATCGCGTCTGACCGGCAATCGGAAGATCCCGGGTTCGATTCCCAGGTGGTTACCTCATTTTTTCATTTGTTCCGTTCTCTCTCTCTCGTCTTGCGCGGAATATCTCCTATACAACGTCGTTTCTTTACGTTATTTATACTGCGTGTTCTTGCAGTTGAATGTATATAATGTTACGGTATGCGGGAGGTGCCCCCTTGGGACATTGGTTTTCTGCGAGTATGTAGAAGAATTACGGCATTTGGAAGAGTGAGGTCCATGGTGTAATGGTATCGCGTCTGACCGGCAATCGGAAGACCCGGGTTCGATTCCAGGTGGTCCTCATTTTTTCATTTGTTCCGTTCTCTCTCTCTCGTCTTGCGCGGAATATCTCCTATACAAGCGTCGTTTCTTTACGTTATTTACACTGCGTGTTCTTTGCAGTTGAATGTATATAATAATGTTACGGCATGCGGGAGGTGCCCCCTTGGGGCATTGGTTTCTGCGAGTATGTAGAAGAATTACGGCATTTGGAAGAGTGAGGTCCATGTGTAATGGTATCGCGTCTGACCGGCAATCGGAAGATCCCGGGTTCGATTCCCAGGTGGTTACCTTCATTTTTCATTTGTTCCGTTCTCTCTCTCTCGTCTTGCGCGGAATATCTCCGATACAAGCGTCATATATATATATATATATATATATATATATATATATATATATATATATAGATATATTATATATGAGAAGAGAGAGAGCGAGGAGGGAGAGAGAAGGAAATAAACAAACAGATAAACAACATGATCGAGTGTTGCAATACAGTTTAACGAGATCCCCTGGTTGCCCCTACCAACCGTGGAAGGATGTTTACACTCCACCTTAGACCTACGGTTTAACGTGGATCATTAGGTCACCCTGGCTACCAAACGCGGAAGGACGCGCCGCCGCCGAGCCCGACGCATATAATTGTAATATTTTATGTGCGTATAGACGGGTATGTACGTGCCAAAACGATGTATACACTGTGCCAACTGGCTGATAATGCCTGGAGTCACTGGCTGATTAAGCTGACTGGCTGATTAGGGGCCCTATAAGACAACGGCAGCTCGGCTAAAGTCTTAATATGCGCTTGGATCACGTCAAGCGAACACGTCTCCTCCTCTCTCTTAGGTCAGGTATACCCATTTGGGGGGGTGAGGCCTTCCCAACTTCCCCAAAGACGTCTCCCCCAGCGGGAGTTCATTGCAACTTGGGGGATAACTCCGCCCCCAAGTTGCATAACCCCTTGTTGCTCTTGCACCAATCCTCTCCCCCCTTTAGGGGGGGTGCCTTGCAACAAAGAGGGGGTCGGCACTGGCACTGTGGGGTGCCTTGCAAGAAAGAGGTGGGAAGGGTGGGGGCTTGGCACTCATGCAACATTGATCAACATTTGCAATTGCATTGTACTCTCCCCTTTTGCGTCCACACTACTGGTACCACAGACTAACTTTTAGGTGCCCCTACAAAACTGAATTCTGAAAAAAGTTTTTTCACTCCGCCCTATTCCACATTCCCAATTATTAACTATTGAGGAACACATCAAGGATATGTTGGATCACGATGTTATTCAGCCTTCAGCTAGTCCTTGGTCCGCTCCTACGATTCTTGATTCCAAAAAGGACGGAACATCTCGCCCTTGTATAGATTTTAGACGCCTAAACCACATTACCATCCCAGACCGTTTCCCTATCCCAAACATGCAGGAAACAATTCTCAACGTAGGGAGAGCTAACTTCTTTTCATCCCTCGATTTAACATCCGGCTATTGGCAAATAGAGGTCAGTCCCGAATCTCGGGCATTGACTGCTTTCTCCACTAAATGAGGACATTACGAATTTCAAGTTTTACCTTTCGGAGTCCGAAATGGGCCTGCTAATTTCTCTAGGTTGATGAATATAGTCCCTTCCGACCTATTAGGTGTCGAAGCTCTCGTCTATCTTGACGATATTATCGTTTATGGTTCGGATATAAAAACACACTTTCAACGTCTTCATAATGTGCTATCACGTTTGAGGAAATCACACCTTACACTGAAACTTGCAAAGTGCAACTTCTTACAGGAATCCCTGGTATACTTAGGATTTCTACTATCATCCATTCGAATTAAACCTGATCCAGCCAAACTTGAAGCACTGGAAAGGTACCCTGTACCTAAAACCATCGACAACGCTCGTGCATTTATTGGATTTGTCGGATTCTATCGAAATTTTATCCCCCAATTTTCAAACATTGCTAAACCCATTACCAATTTGTTCCAGAAAAATGCTAAATTTAATTGGGAATCTGATCACCAATATGCCTTTAAAACTTTAATCAGTAAACTAACTTGTCATCCCATCCTCCAACATCCCGATTACACCAAACCCTTTGCCATAGCCACAGATGCTTCCTCCTATGGACTAGGAGCCGTCCTATTAAAGGACGTAGATGGTGTGGAATTACTCATTGCTTATGCCAGTCAGCTTCTCTCTTGACCTCAACGGAATTATTCCACTACGGACCAAGAGGTCCTTGCGGTATATTGGGCTTTGAAAAAATTCCGAACTATCGTCTACGGCTACGATGTAACCATCAAAACTGACCATAAGCCACTCACGTATCTCTTCAAGGACAAACTACTTGAAGGGCGGTTCAGTAGATGGGCTCTGTTAATTCAGGAATTTGCGGCAAAGATCGTATACACACCAGGAAAACTTCAAGTTATTCGAGACTCAAGCCCGACACCCAAGTGAATAAGATAGAAACTCTTCCTGTGTTCGACTACGAATGTCTGTAATACTCCCAACAACAGGACCAACACACCCAGAACCTTCGGGCTCGCCTGGAACAAAAGGAACGATCGAAGGTAAAAGAACAGTACAACTTAAAAGATGGGCTCGTACATTTTATGAACGAAGATGGAAACGACCTCGTGGAAATACCAAAGGATCTCGTAGATATAGCCATCGGACATTGTCACGACTCACCTTTGGATGGCCACATGGGGCCGGATCGCAACATCAAGAGTCTTTTGGAGCGATACCATTTTCCTGAAATGAACAAAAAGGTACATGAATACATCGCTGAATGCCCGTCTTGTTTAAAACATAAAAGCAACGTATTGTTCACAGCTCCCATGCATAAATATCCAGTATGCAAACGGCCCTGGCTAAGAAATGGAATGAACATACTAGGACCATTTCCCAAAACATCAAAGAGAAACCAGTACATCATTGTGTTTACGGACCACTACTCGCGTTACAGCGAAGTAGTTGCCATTCCAAACCAGACCTCGGAAACTGTGGCAAGAGCCCTAGTGGAACGCGTCATTTAAAACCATACTACTCCTTCCATCCTAATTTCGGATAACGCCCTTAGTTTCATTTCCAAACTGTTCGAGTCACTCTGTAACATGTGTAAAATTAAAAACACACACATTGTGGCATACCATCCGCAGGCAAACAGCTTAGTGAAAAGACACAATCGGAAGATCTTAGAAGCCCTCCCCCATGTTTCGATGCATCCTCTCGTACATGGGATAATTCCCTTCCCGTGGTGCAAACAGCTATCAACAACGGCTATAACGTGTCCATCGGGGACATCCCTCATTTCGTCCTATATCACTACGACAAACGGCTACCTTTTGGTTTGCCTGACCAAATCAACCCGGCAGTTTTAACACCTTCTGAAATGGCAGAAGCAAATCAGTAACTAGTAGAACGAGCTTTCAAAATTTTTGACATAATCCGATATGCCCTCGAACAACGAAACAAACAGATGGAGCAAGAGCAACATAGGCGTCATCCCCATCAACGGATTATAATCGTCGGTATGCGATGTTACATAAAGAGCGTGAAACCGCGAAGTGCTCATCGCAAATTATACCCAAAATGGGATGGCCCATATAGGATTATGAAAAACCTCGGAAAGAACCGTTACAAAATCCTCGACCTCCGAGACCATTCCAAACTAAAGATCATTCACGCTGATAATCTGAAGATAGCTGCCGAACAACACCTTCCCAAAAAACATCTGCCAGGGGTTCGAGCCCCCTATCCTTCGAAAGATCAAGAATTGGTACCTCGTAATACCACCAGTACTCGAGCCAATCTCTGAACAAGAAGAGGTCCCAGTATCGAGAGTCTCATCGGAACCAGACCCTGGAGAAACCCCTTCTAGAGGATCACTCAGTGGAACTCCACCATCTCCTCCAACTCCACCATCTCCTCCAACTCCACCATTTCCTCCGTCACCACTCTCACGAAAAAAACGAACACACTCAGAATCCGAGCTTAATGTTCGACCCCCACTACCACCTAAGCGAGGCCGACCACTCCGCACACAAACACAAACTTCTACACCACCACCAATAGCTCCGTATAAGTGTTCCCCTTATAATGTTGAGATTACAATTAACAACTCGTACTCCTTTCTGTCTGAAACTAAATTCAAACCTACTATAAAAATCTTGAATTCCGCCATGAAACCGGTCATCAACCTACCCGGACTTCATGCCCCTAAATGGAATAATGAATTTAGTCTTTAAAAAAAAAAATTTCAGATGATAACCAGAATAACCTTCAACATATACTGTAACCAGTAATAATTATTTACCAATATCTGCCGTCAGTATTATCATCGTGTGTGATATTATCCTCGGTATATTTGTAGTGAAAAGACTATTCTCGCAATGGCAAAAAAAAAAAACATTGTACTATGTCAAACTATTGATGCACGGCCAAGAGTGCGTCGCATAACGCTGACAAGAGTTTGGATAATTTTTTTATTTGCTTTCTATTTTATTCCTGCTGAATAATTGGTGAATTATTTCTTTTTAAATTACTTAATCATTTTTTTAGACTTAGTTTAATAATGTAATCTTGTTAAATTCAGCAATGTTCATTTTCTGTATACATTCTCTCTTCGTTGTAAAAGATGAAGTCATGTCTTGCTTCACGTTTAATTTTAAATCTTAAGCATTTAATTTTTGCTCATATGCATGTTTAATTGTAATTCATAATAAAATGCATATTTCAATTTCCATTTTTAGTTAACTCGGCAGATCATGATAACATCAGATAATATCAGATCAGACGAATTTTTCGACATAGATACAAATCAACAAAGAACAAATTTATTAATGGACTTCGAGTTCACGGAAGGAGATGTAATTACGGCCTTATCACAAATGCGAGACAATTCAGCGCCACGGCAAGACACATGGAGTGCCACTTTTCTGAAGAAATGTAAAGAGAGTATTCCCAAACCGCTATACTTACTATGGAGGAAATCACTCCACACAGGACAAATTCCACTCCCCTTAAAGAACGCGAACATTGCTCCCCCTATTTAAATATGGTAACAGAGCAATGCCCAGAAATTATCGGCCAGTGGCTCTCACTTCACACCATTATAAAGTGTTTAGAACGTATAATTAGAGGCAAAACACCTACTACCTACAAGAAAAAGACTTATACAACCCAAATCAACATGGCTTCAGGGCTGGAAGATCATGCCTATCACAGCTACTAGACTACCAGGAGAAAATATTGGAAACATTGTGTCGAGGACAAAACATAGATGTAATATATACGGACTTTGCTAAAGCCTTCGATAAATGTGACCATGGAATCAGCACACAAACTTAAGAATACAGGAATTACTGGAAAGCTAGGAAGAGGGACATTTAATTTCTTGACGCAAAGAACACAAAGAGTGGTGGAAAACGGTGTTAAATCGGAAGTCTCGGAAGTCGTGAGCTCTGTCCCACAAGGGACAGTATTAGCTCATTTGCTGTTCATAATAATGATTGCAGATATTGATGCAGATATTAAGGACAGTATTGTATCATGTTTCGCAGATGACACAAAGATATGTAAGGAAATATTGAACGAAGGTGACATAAGAAAATTACAAAACGACATTGAAACATTATTCCAGTGGGAAGAAGACAACAATATGAAGTTCAACGAAGAAAAATTCCAACTTCTAAGATATGGTAATAATAAGGAGCTACAGAAAAAAGGGTACAAAACTCTGCAAGCCAAACAGATAACACCAAATCCACAAGTCAGGGATCTTGGAGTAATAATGTCTTCGAATGCAGAATTCAGAGAGCACTATTACATCAAAATTACAACAGCTAGAAAAATAATGGGAATCATCTGGAGGAGCTTCCGCAGCAGAAAAGCAAACATTATGCTCAAATTATGGAAGAGTCTAGTCCTACCAGTAATTGAGTATTGCTCAGTACTCACAAGCCCATACCGAAAACGAGACATTGCGAACATTAAAGATATACAAAGGACTTTTACGTCTAAGATAGAGGAAACGGAAGGTGAAGACTACTGGTCTCGAAAACAATCCATGGAACTCTACTCTCTCGAAAGGATGCGTGAGCGGTATACAATAATATACATATGGAAAATACTTGAGGGCTCTGTCCCTAAGCTTAGAAATGAAATAGAAACAAACTGGAATGAGAGAGAGGCAGATTTTGTACGGTCCCAGCTGCGGTAGTTCAAGGGGCCATGAAAACGAGGAAGGAAAATACCCTCAGAATACGAGGCCGAAAGCTTTTCAATGCCCTACCAAAAGAAGTGAGGAATCTCCAGCACACCGACCTCAATAACTTCAAGAACCAGCTGGACATGTTCCTGTGCAAAGTCCCTGACCATGCGTGGCTGGCTACGAGGGCAGGAGGAGATCAGACAGCAATTCCCTCCTTCACCAAATCCCGCAAATGAGGCGGGATACTGCAGAGGGGTCGATCTTGAACCTTCGCTCAAATTCACCTAAAGTAACCTAAATTTAGTAATATACACATATATATATATATATACACACACCACACACACATATATATATATATATATGCACTAAAATCACAAAATAACACGTGACCTTATTAATAAGCAAACAACCACAGGGAAAAGGAAACACAAAGTCCGAGCGCTTTCGTGATATATTCACATTATCAAGGAGGAACAGAAAATACAACTGAAGCATTGTTCCAATCAATACAGTGGGATAACTCTGACAAATGGACAAAAAGGGCACTGGACAACTGTCCTGTTCTAACGGAATATTGATTCTGTTTTATACGTGTGTGCAAATCCTTTCCCGTCTGACCTATGTAAAAGGAATCACATTGTTTACACCCAATTTTATAGATAATGCCTGAATTATTGGTAGGGCTATTTTTTACTATGATATTTTTCACAATATTGTTATATGAAAATACTACATTAATATCCAAAAGTTTAAGTACATTAGCAATGCCTAAAAAGCCCGGGTAAAATGGAAGTACTAAAATATTTTTTGACAAAGTACGAGTGTTATTATTGACACGATAGAAAGTTCGTTTTGCCTTGTTGAGACAAGATTCCATAAACGCAGATGGATAACACAGATCACTTCCAATACCGTTGATTTTTTCCAATTCGGCATCGATGTATTCCGGACTGGAGATCCTAAGGGCGCGGAGAAACATTGATGAAAAAATGGCCTTCTTAGTGGGGGTGTCATGTCCCGAGTAAAAGTGTACGTAGGACAAATTGTTCCTCCTTGATAATGTGAATATATCACGAAAGCGCTCGGACTTTGTGTTTCCTTTTCCCTGTGGTTGTTTGCTTATATATATATATGTTAAACACAGACCATGCATGGAACAAGGAACTCTTCTGGGAAAATTAAATCCACTATAGTCCGAATAAGTAATGGTAAATGAAAAATACCATAGTTTTTCTTTTTCATGATGCAAGCCCGACGTGGGCAACGGGTCTCTCGCAAAGAGGTCCCTATGGTATTTGTCATTTACCATTACTTATTCGGACTATAGTGGATTTAATTTTCCCAGAAGAGTTCCTTGTTCCATGCACGGTCTGTGTTTAACATATAAGTTTCTCAGGGGACCATTCTGAGTTTGTGTATATTAAATGGACGTGTTATGTGCCTTGAAAAGTGGACGCTCAATGTCCCGGTTGAGGTTTAAGTTTTGTTTTTTTGGCTAAAAATACAATAGTTACCCCTTTTTCTTTGATTTATTCAATCCGACGTGAATGCAACGAGTCTTTTACTTATATAGAGGTTCTGAATGTAGTGGGACTAGGCTTGTTTTAAACCCTAGATCTATGTCCCAAAGCTGGATCCTGTCTGCCTTGCAGATAGCTGGTGAGGGAAGCTATATTTATGGGACCTCTTTGCGAGAGACCCGTTGCCCACGTCGGGCTTGCATCATGAAAAAGAAAAACTATGGTATTTGTCATTTACCATTACTTATTCGGACTATAGTGGATTTAATTTTCCCAGAAGAGTTCCTTGTTCCATGCACGGTCTGTGTTTAACATATAAGTTTCTCAGGGGACCATTCTGAGTTTGTGTATATATATATATATATATGATAAAAATGAAGACGTAGAGCAAAAAACTCATTATATTTGGCTGCAGCCGACGTTTCGGGCAACTCTACCCATTTTCAAGGCCTAATAAATAAAAACTAAAATTAATACATGACAAAAAAATATAGAAATGTCGAGAGTTAAAAACTAATCTAGGATACAAAATTAAAACTGTTCAAGAATAAAAATTAAAATTCCAAAGTAGAAACAGGCAAAAGCCAAAATCAAATCTAAAGTAAAAAATATATAAATGACAAAAAATATAAGAATGATAAAAATAAAACTTAAAACTAAAGACATTCAAACGTAAAATTGTTATAAACTTTACAAATAAAAAGTTAAACGGAATAAAAAGTTAAACGAAAAATCACAAGGGTAAACCAACATACCTATGCTCACTTGACAGCCACAAAAAACTGAAGCGAAAAGGAGACAGGGTCGCAAGGGAAAATTTAGTAGATAGCTATTCTAATTAATATAAAGGGGGTAACAGCCAGAATCAATATTTAAACTAGAGTTCAAAAACTTAATACACAAAGATTCGTAAATACGAAGGTAGGAGGAGCATTTTAATGATTTACGAATTTTAAAATTGTAAACAGAAACGTCAACCTTACATAGAATGACTTTAACTTTCGACATTTATATATTTTTTTGTCATGTATTAATTTTAGCTTTTATTTATTAGACCTTGAAAATGGGTAGAGTTGCCCGAAACGTCGGCTGCAACCAAATATAATGAGTTTTTGCTCTATGTCTTCGTTTTTATCCTGAATGTAAAACTACGTCTCCTTAGGAGGGATCCTATTTCATATGTATCTACGCGTTATGGACTAGAGGGTTTGAGAATCCACCGTAAACTTGAGAAGTCTGTCAGAAAATTCAAGAAGATTGAATTGGACCTGGAATTTTTAGAAATCTGCCGGAATAGTGGCGTCTTTCCTAATTTTATATTACAAACTGTACTGTAATTCACTCTATTCTTCCGAGTTTTATACGTCATCCTTGTTATATTATCTTAACAATGAAATTAATTACAAATTTAAGCTTAAGTATGATATCTCGAACAAGATTTGCGTTCTTAAAAGCCAGTTGAAGGCCTTAGTTTCATTTTGTGACTATGCATGCATAGTGTCTAACATTCAAGTTTCCTCCCTTTTATATGTACGTTCTATTTCCCAGATTCATGACCGCAAGCTTTTTAAGTTAAACCTATCTCGTCCTTCTTTTTTTAATCCTGGTCAGGTCATAAGGAATTTATCTGATTATACCCTGTCAAAGCGTGAAAGTTTTCTCTTGTCTCTTGGCCTTAAGTTTAAGTTTCCTAACTTGCGTTTTAAACCGACTGATTTTTACTTTTACTTTGAAAGGATAGCCCATGATCTGAAAGCTCTTCCAACCGTTGATGCTAATGATTTTGGTAAGATTAGACAATATATTTCACAATTATCCCATGAATTGTTTTCTAAAATTAAAGCTTTTAAGTTTTCCACAATTTTTCTGCATAGGCAGGACCGAAAATTTTTAAAAAGTTTGGGTAAAAACGAATCTATTGTCATAACTAAACCAAATAAGGGTAGTGGGGTTATGAATAAAACGGATTATATTAAAAAAATGCTTGATATTTTTTCTGATTCATTAAAATTTGCTAAGGTAGACGAACCAGCTCCTAAAATTATTCAGCGATTGGAAGACAAGGTTAACTGTGTTTTGCTTAAGCT
>JAJOZX010000605.1:657500-672500 GCA_023014485.1 Bathynomus jamesi
GACAACCGCCCCCCGGACAACTGCCCCCGTAGGACAATTGCCCCCCGGATTATTGCCCCCCATAAGTAAATAAAAATTAAATAGGAATTAAATTTATTAATATTTATAAAAAACAAACCTAACCTAACCTAACCTAACCTAACCTAACCACCAACTATGACTTTCAAAACGACCTTTCAATAAGTATTGCCAACTGTTTAAATATAATTAATTAATCCATAGTATATATGAAATACAATAAGTCTTGCCAACTGTTTAAATAAAATTAAGTAGCTAAACTTCATAATTTTATTATAAATATGTAAGCAATAATTGGAAAAATTTTTGTTAAATATTGCTAACTTTTTAAATATAATTTTTTTTCAGGCGACAAGCAAAATTAAGCAAGAATTGGCAATAATGTTGTTAAATATTGTTTTAGCTTGCCATTTTTTAAACGTAAATTTAATTTCTATTTAATTTTTATTTACTTATGGGGGCAATAATCCGGGGGGCGATTGTCCTACGGGGGCAGTTGTCCTCGGGGCGGTTGTCTGGGGGCAATTGTCCGGGGGGCGGTTGTCCAGGGGGCAGTTGTCCGGACACCGTTCAATGTATCCAGAGGAACTGTCTCTATGGTCATGTCTGCATACCAAAACCATGGAAAGACGAGCACCGACAAATGCAATAGTGGACGCAAGAAGAAGCTGTGTGATCGAGACCGCCGGGTGCTAAAGCGCATTGTGACAAAGAACCATAAGACCACAGCTCCAAAAGTGACTGCAGAGCTTAACCAGCATCTTGCAAGCCCGGTATCGACCAGAACTGTACGTCGCGAGCTCCATGGAGCTGGATACCATGGGAGGGCTGCAATTGCCAAACCCTTCCTTTCGCACATCAACATTGAGCGGCGCAGAAAATGGTGTAATGACCATAAGAATTGGTCAGTGGACCTGTGGAAGAATGTAGTCTACTCCGACGAATCCTCCTTTACGCTATTTCCATGTTCCGGTCGAGTTTACGTCTGGAGACAGCCTAAAGATGCTTATGACCCCGACTGCCTAACTCCAACCGTTAAGCATGGAGGCGGATCTGTGATGGTTTGGGCAGCAATATCGTGGAATACTCTTGGCCCAGCTGTAGTACTGCATGGTAGGGTTAACGCCCAGGTCTATCTGTCAATATTGGCTGACCAGGTCCATCCCATGGTCCAAACGCTGTTTCCCAATGGCGGCGCCGCGGCGTTTTCCAGGATGATAATGCACCAATCCACACCGCTGGGGTCGTTAAAAACTGTCCAAAAGCTGTATGAATCAATTCCCCGACGCATTGCAGCTGTTATTGCCGCTAAAGGAGGACCAACTCCATATTAAGAATAAAAACCGCCATTTATCAAGGTGTTCATATTATTTTGTCCAACCCCTGTATATATATATCTACATACATACATATATATATATATATATATATATATATATATATATATATATATATATATATATAATACAGGGTGTCCCGTAAGTCTGGACCCATAGGGATTTATAATATATTTTTTTATTAGGTTATTATTATTATTTTATTATTATTTTTTTTTTATTATTTTTTATTATGATTTTTATTTGTGGGGCCACTTGAAAGCCAAAGTGTACGAGGTCAAACTTCAGAACATTTTCCACCTTAAAGCACGCATTGTGGAGGCGTGTCAAGAAATTTCTGCGACTGTGATTCAGAAAGTGCTGTCGCAGTGGAGATTGCGTCTTCAACTATGTGTGCGACACAACGGCGGACACTTTGAACAGATTATGTAATACATTTTTGGACTATTTTGTAATTTTATTATTTTTCCCTATGGGTCCAGACTTACGGGACACCCTGTATATATTAATAATATAAATTTATATAAATGCATAAAATATTATTCAGAAAAAGTTTTTTCTCTTTCATTTTGTACACAAAAAGTCCTATATGTCATGCATAAAGTGCTAGCATTCGGAAAAAACTTGCTTCGCCTTGTATTCATGAGGCGAGACAACGAAAACGCTCAGTGTTGCTACGAATATAAACTAGTTGCTATGACGCCGATGACGTCACTCACACTGCTGAAATATTAATGGCTGAGGCGAAATGAATTTTCGCCTCAGCCAGCATTTCGTACTATATCAATTTTTTTTGGCCTCACAACTTAATGAATGCACGAGCCGCTACTGATGCATATATACATATATATACCGTATATATATGTATATATATACATGTATATATATGTATATGTATGTTTATATATATATATATATATATATATATATATATATATATATATATATATATATATATATATATGTGTGTATATATATATATGTATATATATATATATAATATATATATATATATATATATATACACACATAGTTTCTGCGTTTCAAGAATATTTTTGCGGGTTTGCGCAGGTGACGGCACAGTAAGCACGCGGTAGACCTATTTGTAATTTATTAATTTCCAAACGCTCGTTTTTTTTTGTTTTTTAATTAATTAAGAGCATAGCACCCCCGTCAAGTACTTGCAGTCGCTGTGAGGAAAATTTGCCGTTTACGCGTTTACAAAGGCTAATAATAATAAACAGTTAGTTTGCAGGTGGTGCTCAAGCATGGAAGTCCTGAGGAATGAGTTAGAACGTGAGAGGGAAGCCAGAGTGAGGCTTGAAGAAAGCGTGATGCTCCTGACGGCAAAATTAGAATCCCTTGAGACTCCAGTTACGACCCCTCCTGCCTCAGTTTCTACTAATAATATAAATAGTACTAATAGCTCTCTCTCTTCCCCTAGTTCCCAACCCTTCGTTCGAGTGCGTAATGGAGCCCCAATGAGAAAACCTAAGAATTGTCTACCAGTAATAACAAACAATAAGTTTTCTGCCGCACAGATTTTCTTGGAATTTGGTGATACGTTTCCGGTACTCTTTCTTGCTTTGTGGGGCTTGTCGATGTCCGTGTCTTCCGGAACGCTTCTTGTGGACATTCTGAACAGTTCCATCGGCTTCAAACTTATCTCTAATTCGAGTGATGGTAAGTCGCGTTGGTGGATCTGTTTGAAATTCCCTCCTAAACTGTCTTTGCACTTCAACTGCGTTTCACACTTCCAGTAGCATTTTAGAATGAATTTCCTTTGTTCAAAGCTTAGTCTGACTGCCATTATTAATTCTAATGGGTTTAACTTGGAAAGAAAGAAACATCAATTGAGCTATCAGCTGTTAAAGTGTGTATACATTTTTTTGGGACGCCCTGTATATATATATATATATATATTTAGGCCCTGATATATATATATATATATATATATATATACATTTCAACTGCAAACACGCAGTATAATTAACGTAAAGAACGACGCTTGTATAGGAGAATATTCCGCGCAAGATGAGGAGGGAGAACGAAACAAATGAAAAAAATGAGGTAACCACCGGGAATCGAACCGGGATCTTCCGATTGCCGGTCAGATATGATAACCATTACACCATGGGCCTCACTCGATCAGATGCCGTAATTCTCCTACATACGCGCAGAAACCAATGCCCCAAGGGGGCACCTCCCGCATGCCGTACATTATATACATTTTAACTGCAAACACGCAGTATAATTAACGTAAAGAACGACGCTTGTATAGGAGAATATTCCGCGCAAGATGAGGAGGGAGAACGAAACAAATGAAAAAATGAGGTAACCACCCGGGAATCGAACCCGGGATCTTCCGATTGCCGGTCAGATATGATAACCATTACACCATGGGCCTCACTCGATCAGATGCCGTAATTCTCCTACATACGCGCAGAAACCAATGCCCCAAGTGGGCACCTCCCGCATGCCGTACATTATATACATTTTAACTGCAAACACGCAGTATGATTTGTTTCGTTCTCCCTCCTCATCTTGCGCGGAATATTCTCCTATACAAGCGTCGTTCTTTACGTTATATATATATATATATATATATATATATATATTATATATATCAGGGCCTAAATATATATATATATTTGTATTTTTTTTGTAGACACGAACATACCTTTAGGTCTCCGCATATCATCCAATTGTGATGTTTGTACTTCAAAGCAGTTAGCAAAAGCTCCATGTTACTATAACTTTCAGTCATCTGCACCGAGTGACCCACCGGAACAGACGCGACCTTGTTAGCATTGTAGAGTAGTACTGCTTTCAAGCTTCTGCTTGAGGAGTCGATGAAGAGCCGCCATTCTGTAGGGTCATACGCTAAACCCATAGCTGCAATGAGGCCGTTGACGTTGTTACAGTAAACCAGCGAAGCTTCTTCGTCCAACGTGAAATATTCTCGAAACTCTTCTTCGCGGCTGCGATACCAGAAGAATGTTGTTTCTGGAGCTAACAAACGATTTTCGCGAAGACGTGACCCTAGCAACTGAGCAGATTCTTTGGACAAGCATAAATCTCTTGTCAAATCGTTCAACTCAGCTTGGCTCAAGAGTTTGGGTTGACTTGTCTCGGCAGTAGGTTGGTATGTACCAGATATGTCACCGTCATCCATTTCTTCATCTGAGTCGGACGACGACTCAAAGTTGTCGGGCGGTGTTGGAATTGGAATTTGTGGTCCATGAGGCACTGGCTTTATGGCAGATGGCACGTCTGGATACTTTACGTGATGCTTGTTTTTTCGATTTATGCCTAAAAGGAAACAGATAAAGACAGATAAAGATAAGATAAAGACATATCTCATATATTGTCAGGCATATTTTTGTAAGTATAAAATGAAATTCATACTAAATTCATACCAACTTCCCTTGTAGGTTTGTCATACAGAAGTAACAGTCAGTAGTATGATCTCTTCCTTCCCTCCACACCATTGGGACACCACAAGGTAGACACTCTACTTTCTTGTGGCTCCAGCGCGGCAGACTTTCAACGCACGTTTTGCAGCATGTGAGGGGCAAAGGGCAAAGGCTTTGTCCTGGTCACCAAGTTTAACTCCAAAGTAGGCGTGATAGCTTTTCCTCACAAAATGTGTGATGTTGACTGCCGGTCTGACATAGCGACTTTACCACAGATGTAGCAGAACCTGTTTGGGTCATTCTTGCACATTCTATTCATGCTGAAAAACAGTAATGACAATCGTAATTAGAAATAAGTTGTCTATTTATTATATAGAGCTTGGCTAACACTTGGCTAAAATGTAAGTCTGTTTTAAAAAAATAAACTTGCTCATTTCATAACGATTATCTAATTTTTTTTAAATTGAGATAGCATAAAAACCTGACCAGATTGAGCAAAATGAGTTACATTTTTTAGTTCAGCATGCAAAACTTATAAAAGAACAACTAAAAAAAACCTTGACCTCAAAAATGACGCAGACAAGTGTTATCCAACGTAGCGATTTCTACAGCAAGGCGACCTATATCAACAATAACCTAAAGTCTCTTTGCCAACAGGAAAGAGTGCATTTTGCAAATTTTTGGAACAGTTTCTACGGCAGGAGGGACTTGTTCCTCGGAGATGGACTTCATCTTAATGAAGTTGGAGCTGCGCGTTTAGGAAGACTATTTCATAATACTGTCTCTTCTTTTCAGGCTGCCGTAACTCGAACGGTCCCAGCGTAATTTCCACACATTTCCCCTGCGCTCGCGAAGGTGTCGCAATTACAAACAATTTGAAGGTTCTATCCTTAAATGCTCGTAGCCTACGAAATAAAATAAACGAATTTTTTTCTTTAATTGCTTGTAAAGACTATGATTTAATTGCGATAAATGAATCGTGGCTTAGCACTGAAACACGTGACTTTGTAGTGGAGTATCAAATTTGAGGTTATAGAATTTTTGTTAAAAACAGAATAGGTAGGCGAGGAGGCGGTATTATGTTGCATATCAAAGATAATATTGCGAACGTTATAGAAGTAAAGCACACAATTCCAGAACCGATAGATTCGACTATAACAGAACTTAAATTGAACGATTTCAAACTTGTTGTCGCGGTTATACATAGGCCCCCTAATCAAACAGCTGATACGGACGAAACGTTATATCGTGCACTAAAGAGAATAATAGGTAGTGAGCAGGCTTTAGTTATGGGTGACTTTAATTGCACCAACGTGAATTACGCTACAATGCAGGGAGACGCGGAAGGTAATCGTTTAGTTAATTTTCTCGACGATAGCTTTCTTATTCAAAAGGTTGGGGAACCTACGAGGTTGGACAGTATTTTAGATTTAGTAATAACTACGGATGATAGGCTAATCACTGATCTTCAAGTAATAGAACCGTTAAACAATAGCGATCACAATATGGTAGAGTTTGTCCTCTCAGTAAGTCACTCGAAACCAGCTAACTCGACTAAAATTCCTAAATTCCAGCACGCAGACTTTTGTAAATTTCGAAATAAATTGTCACACGTCAATTGGGAAAACGAAATGGAGATCTCCAACGCAAAACTAATGTGGAAATCGTTTGAAACAGTATTTAGGACTATAAATGAAGAAGGTGTACGCACAAAATTAAGTGTGCGAAAGTAAACAACAAGCCCTTGTGGTTTACTTCTAGAGTAGAAGACATTATAAAGAATAGAGATAGGGTTTATAGGCTACATAAGTGCGATAAAGACAATTTATGGTTACGAAACAATTACATATCTCTAAGGCGTGAAGCGAAAAGTGTAATAAAAAAGTCCAAGCGCGAATTTGAAATCTCCATAGCTCGTGACGGTAAAGAAAACCCCAAGCGATTCTTTCAATACGTCAACAATAGAAATCCAGTAAAAAGTGTCTTGGGGCCGTTGAAAAATGTTAACGGAGATCTATTTTCTGAAAACAAGGAAATGGCTACCTTGCTAAACGAATTTTTTACGTAAATTTTTACTATAGAAGATGTAACGAATATCCTTACGGTCATAGACATAATACCTTTTGATAATGGTAATATTTTGGATAATATTGTGGTTAGTGAAGGGGAGGTAATGCGCTATATTGATAAAATGAAAATGCGTAAATCACCGGGGCCGGATTCCATATATCTCATACAACTAAAGGAATTAAAAGATAGCATTGTTTTGTCGCTAACAAAGATTTTTAATGCGTTTATTTCTGAGCGGTGCGTACCAGATAATTTCAAGTTAGAAAACGTAACACCTATCATTAAGAAAGGCGATAAAGGTACGGCGGGAAATTATAGGCCAATCAGTTTAACGTCTGTTGAAGGTAAGCTCCTGGAATCAATAATTAGGGATCGTATAGTCGAAAACTTAGAATTGCATAACTTAGTTAGAAATACGCAGCACGGTTTTAGGCGAAACAAATCTTGCTCAACTAATCTTTTAGAATTTTTTCAAAGCGTGGTTGACATTTACAATAGTCATCGAGCGGTTGATGTAGTGTATTTAGATTTCCAAAAGGCGTTTGACACCGTACCGCACAAAATTCATTGAAAAAACTAAGGCTCATGGAATCAGGGGTGTAGTAATAAATTGGATAGAAGAGTGGTTGCGAGGTACGAAACAGAGGGTGGTCGTTCATGGAGCGGAGTCGTGTTGGGCTAATGTAGCGAGTAGCGTTCCTCAGGGTTCTGTATTGGGCCCCTTGCTTTTTATATATATATTAACGATTTAGATGTCGGCCTAGTCAGTATAGTTTCAAAGTTTGCGGATGACACGAAGCTGGGTGGTAGGGCGATTAATGACGAAGATAGAGGTCAAATCCAGGAAGATCTGAATTAAATCGTTGATTGGTTAGTCACATGGCAAATGAGATTTAACGTCGATAAGTGCAAAATTTTACATATAGGTTCGTGTAAAGGTAATTTTGCGAATAGTATGTCAGGGAAGGAGTTAGCAAGCGTAGAGCAGGAAAAAGATTTAGGAGTTATAGTCACTGGTGATTTAAAAGTAGCGAAACAAAGTACAGCAGCTGTCGATAAAGCGAACAAAGTGTTAGGTTTTATAGCTCGGAATTCTGAGTACAAATCGCGCGATATTATAGTTCCTCTTTATAAATCATTAGTTAGATCCCATTTGGAGTACGCGATCCAATTTTGGAATCCGCATATGCGAAAAGATATAGACAAACTCGAAAGAGTTCAAAGAGAGCAACTAAGATGATTCCGTCGCTTAGGTCAAAGTCGTACTAGGATAGACTTAAGGAGTTAAAATTGACTACACTCGAGACTAGGAGGCTAAGGGGTGATCTAATCTCTAATTCAGGTGTTCAAAATTATGAATGGGTTCGATAACGTAGATAGAGATAGCTTTTTCGAAATATCTCAATATAATAGGACTAGAAATAACGGGTGTAAGTTGACAAGTAGAAGGTTCGAGACAGCAGTTGCCAAAAATTTTTTTACGCATCGAATAGTAAATAGCCGGAATAGTTTGCCGGTAGAAGTAATTAGTAGCACGTCTATCAACATGTTTAAAAATCGATTAAACGCATATGTTGATAGATTGGGTATAGTTTAAGGTAGTAAAATTAAGGCTTTGTGGTTTGGAACCCACGTTAAATTGTAGGTCCCCTCCGCCACCACGGAGGACATGCACAATACACAATTACGAACACAGTTAGGTAGACCAGCCATGAATGGATCCTAGGGTCTTTGTTGGTCTGAAACATTATGACATTATAACAACATATATACATATACATATATATACATACACATATACAGGGTGGTCCGAAAGTCTGGATCCATAGGAAAATATTTATTTTAATATATAAATTACAACAAATGGTAAATACATAAAATGAATATCAACTTTAACTCATAAATGCGTATCCGTATGATACTGTACAGTGGTTCGTACTCCAGTATAAACAACAAATTATAACAAATGCTCAAATTGGCGGCCTCTGACATCGAGACACTTATGGATGGAATTTATGATTTTTAATAATTCTTCGAATTGACGTTCTCGAGATGCGTGTTTCATTTGATAATCTTCTTGTTGACTTTACTGGACTATTCGTTAAAGTTTCACATACCATTGCAGAGGTATTTTCATCAGTTGCAGTTTTTGGACGACCAGAACGCCGTCGATCATGTACACTTCCTGTTTCTTTGAAACGTTTAAACAACTTGCCAACAGTCGCATGTGTTACTGGATGCTTATCAGGATGATTTCTATTGAATTCGGTAGCAACTTCTCTGTGTGTAGCGCCCTGTCTTGCGTACATGAGCACAAGTTCTACCCGGTCTTCTGTTGTTAGATTCGAAGCCATTTCTGGACTGAAATAAAAAAGTATTTGAGTATTTATACTGGAGTACGAACTACTGTACAGCATCACGGATATGCATTTACGAGTTAAAGTTGATATTCATTTTAAGTATTTACCATTTGTTGTAATTTATGTATTAAAATAAATATTTTCCTATGGATCTAGACTTTCGGCCCACCCTGTGTGTATATATGTATATTAGGGTGACAACTTCTTATAGGGCTAAAATTTGAAATTCAAATAAATTTGCCGGCCATTTGTCCAATGCTGCCACCCTATGAGAAAACACCGCAGACGAAATCTCATGGAATTCGGAAAGCATTTAGGGGTGCCTCGAGTCACATGAATGAAACTGTCGCGCGGAAGAAATTTCAAGAATGAACGAGTTTCGACAACGCTTCAAAAACAAAAATGTTTCGAGAATGCAAGTGTATTATATAATTTAATAGAATTGTTTCCTTTATTTCATACTATAGATTATGCAAATCGATTAATTTATTTCATTAAATTAAAATTTTCATAAATAAATCGTTAAATAATATGATGTGTATCAATCTTTGGATGATCAGCTTTTGGTGCTTCAAGTTCATTTTGCATACGACTGCCTGACTGAAACAACGCTTAGAAGTTCTCTCCCGATTCTTTTAAGATATCTAAGGTAATATTTTTTATTTTGATACATTGATTATATTATTATTGGAAATTGTTCTACAAAAGTTTCATTAATTGTTGGCATAGTTTGATGTTTAAATGGAATGTGTCAGAAAAGGTATCAGCTACGAGCTTCGACACTACAGCTTCAAATACTGGTTATTTGTCTGGGGCATGCGTAATTTTGGAGCAGAAACTCGGCCGCCGACTCTTATACCTTGCATGTCGCCATCACATCCTAGAACTTGTCGTTGAGAAGGCGTACATGGAATGCATGGGACCATCATCTGGTCCAGATATCCTCCTATTCTCCCTCTTCAAAGAGACGTGGAATACAATTTGCCAAGATAAGTACAAGACCCTGTCAGACCTTCCATCGAGTCTGAATGAGAATCGAGAAGAACTGATCGCTTGCTGGAATCTATATCTGACAAAACATCAGCCGAGGGATGATTACCGTGAATTCTTGGAGTTGTCGATTACAATCCTTGGAGGTAATTTACCTAACTTTAGGTTTCGGCGACCTGGAGCACTTCACCGAGCACGTTGGATGGCAAAAGTAATTTATTCATTAAAAATCCTGCTGCTTTCCCATCAGTTCAGACTTACAACTCGTGAAATGTCTGGCTTAAAACGATTTGTATTTTTTGCCCTGGAGTTATATGTCAGCGCGTGGTTCACGGCCAGCAGTCCTTCATCTGCTCCCGCGAACGATTTGAAGCTTCTTCAAGACCTAGCAAAGTACCACGATGAAAAGATTTCAGCATCCTGCCTTAGTGTCCTCGGTCGTCACTTATGGTACCTCAGCGAGTACTTGATTGGTCTCGAACTCTTTGTAAAGGTATCAATGCAACGACGAAAAAGAATATCGCTCGATCAATCCTCGAAAAAGAAGCTGCTGAAGATCCTCCAAAGCGAGCCCCAATACCTGCTGTTTCTTCCATTTCAACAAAGCAGCTCTCGGACTTTGCCTCGAAAGGATCAAAGCTTCTCTTTGAACTTCTAAAAATTAATGATGGTTTCTTGTCCAAGGAACCAGAGACCTGGCCGGACGACGAAGATTTCAAGACTGGTTTGACTATAGTTGAAGGACTAAAAGTCGTCAATGACATGGCAGAGAGGGAATTGCCTTGATCCAGGCCTTCAATACAAAGATTACGAAGAATGAAGAACAGCGCCAACATCTCTTGCAGGTTGTGAGGATCATAGGAAGTCTCAGCCTGGTACATTGAAAAAGGGGTATGGCTTGAGGAAAAGCAAGAATTAATGGGTGGTCTACAGTACAATTGAATGAAAGACACCCTGGAATATATTTAGTAAATATATTATTTACTTATTACGATTGGAGTACGCCTGCACTTAAACCTTATGAACTAAAACTAACGTTTATTTACATTAATTAAAAAAAATATTAATTTATTTTTACTAGGTAATGAATAATTAATTTTTGTTATAAGGAGAATTATTTACCTCACTTGAGACACCCTTAAATATTATCTGAATGACCTAATATTTACAGTACATTGTTTTCTCATGTAGTAGCAGCATTGAACAAATGGCCAATAAAAAACTCCAACTTTCGATTTTATTGTCACCATAATGTGTATATATATATATATATATATATATATATATATATATATATATATATATTATAATATATTTACGATATAGTATATATATATATTATATGATGAATAAAACCACGAAGGAAAAAGAAACACAAAGGGGTGCTCAAGCGCTTTCGTCTAATGACATCCTCAGGAACACTGGAGTGAAAGGACAGATCAAGGCAATATATAGGTTACAAAAATAAACATACATACATACACATTCACATATATATACATATATATATATACATATATATATATATATAAATATATACATATATATAGTAAGCATAGAAAAAAATTGTGGGAGGAGCCAACATTTATATGGTCACAGAAGAATAAAGAAATAAAAATAAATATAAATATAAATTGAGAAAAAATTAATTACAAAATAGTGCCTTAGTGATATATATGTCACAGCCTAAATAATCATAAAGAAATAAACAGGCAAATAAAAAAAACCCATAAATACATATACATACATATATATATATATATATATACATATATATACACATATATATATATATATATATATATATATAAAGACACTTTTAGCACTTTGGCCGACCTTCCATATAAATTCAAATGGCTTTTTTATGGAACAGGTCACAAAAGAATAAAGAAATAAAAATAAATATAAATATTGTAAGTGGAGTCTACCAATTCAAGCTCAAGAGGGAGGTTTTACAATCGATTTAATAGATGCTGCCAAATTGATATATATGTCACATTATTAAAAAATAAAAATTGAAAGATAAATTTTAAGAGAGGCACACCAATTTATAAGGGAAAAATTACCACATATGCATATTATAGTCACAAACGAATACAAAAGTACAAGTAAATATAAATTGGAAAACAAAATGATCCCTAGATGATATATAAAGAACAATAAAATATATATACAACATATTTACGGTATATATACGAAATATAAACGCAATATATACAGAATATATATATATATATATATATATGCATAAGGGAAAAAAAATTACCAAATTTGTTTTTATAATTATTGTCTGAGAAAACGGTAGGTCGCAAAAGAATAAAGAAATAAAAATAAATATAACTTGAAAAAATTACAAATAATACACGTACACATATATACCCGCATACCCAAATATATATATACATATACACACATATATACAAACACACACACACACACACACACATATATATATATATATATATATACAAGCTTGACCTTCACGAAATGAGAAATCATCCCGCAGAACCTTTGTGAGGTTGTAAGGTAAGGTAAGGTACATACACATATACATATATATATATATATATTTAACTGCATACATACATACATACATACATATACACACATACATACATACATATACACACATATACATACAAACACATTTAACTGCAATGACCACACACATACGCACATACACATACATACATACACATACACTCATACAGCAAAAAATTGAAAAATAAAATTGTAAGGGAAACAACAGACAAAAACAAATTTTTTACCAAAGATTTAACAACCTGCCCTTTTTGTTTAAATCCATTCTGAAGGAATTCAGAGCAACGGGATCAAGTTGAAACAGACCTTTACTCATGTTAAGGTTATTTGTAAGTTGAATTATAGCCGACTCAAGAATATTTCTATTAACAATGTTGCTAGAGTGAAACAAAACTGAAACATTATTCCAATCAATACAATGGGATAACTCTGACAAATGGACAAAAAGGGCACTGGACAACTGTCCCGTTCTAACGGAATATTGATGCTGTTTTACACGCGTTTGCAAATCCTTTCCCGTCTGACCTATGTAAAAGGAATCACATTGCTTACACCCAATTTTATAGATAATGCCTAAATTATTGGTAGGGCTATTTTTTACTATGATGTTTTTCACAATATTGTTATATGAAAAAACTACACTGATATCCAAAAGTTTAAGTACATTAGCAATGCCTAAGAAGCCCGGGAAAAATGGAAGTACTAAAATATTCTTTGACAAGGTGCGAGTGTTATTATTCACACGATAGAAGGTTCGTTTAGCCTTATTAAGACAAGATTCCATGAACGCAGATGGGTAACACAACTCACTTCCAATACCGTTGATATTTTCCAATTCGGCATCGATGTATTCAGGACTGGCGATCCTAAGAGCGCGGAGAAACATTGAGGAAAATATGGCCTTTTTAATAGGGGTGTCATGTCCAGAGTAAAAGTGTACGTAGGACAAATTGTTTGTTTTTTTCCGATATATACTAAACTTAAAACCCGGGCTATCCCTATGAACACGCACATCCAAAAACGGGATTGAGTTGTCTTGTTCCACTTCTAAAGTAAATTTAATGGAGGGGACTTGGTCATTTAACTGAAGGAGGAAGTCATCCAGGTCACGATTCATGGGCCAGATACACAAAATATCGTCGACGTACCGCAACCAAGGGATGCCAACCCCCAGGATTCTCGGAATGTAAGTAATTTCAAAAAACTCCATATAAATATTGGAGAGAAGGGGCGACAAAGGGTTGCCCATGGCCATCCCAAAAACTTGTTGATAATGCTCGCCATTGAAAGTGAATTTACAATCCTTGATACAAAGCTTAATAAGCTCCAAAACAGTGTGTGCAGGTAATGGTAAATCATAATTATGTAATTCTCTGGCGAGAAAGTCAAGCATATCATCAATCGGAACTTTTGTGAACAATGAACAAACGTCGAAACTGATCAATCTATCGTTGGTATTAATGCGAACATTATTCAATTTTTCAGTGAGATCCATGGAATTTTTTACGTGTGAATCAGAGACAGTTCCAAGAATGGGGGACAAAACATTAACAAGCCATTTGGAGAGTTTATAGGTAATAGAGCCCACCGAGCTAATAATAGGGCGCATAGGGTTACCCGGTTTGTGGGTTTTAATAAGACCATAAAGATAAGGCAAAGCAGGTGAAGTGGACAAAAAAAGGGGAATTAAATCCTTATGATCTTTGAGAATGCGTTTCAAGCCACTATTGAAAGATTTGATGACATCATCCTGTGGGTTCTTCCTAAGTTTCACGTATGTGGCGGGGTCCTGAAGCAGCTCATTCATCTTTCCAATGTAATCCACTTTGTCCATAATGACTAAGGTGTTAGCCTTGTCTGCTTTAGTAATATGGAGCTCACTATCTTTTTTTAATTGTGAAAGGCTATTGCGGAAACGTTTAGGAAAGTTATCTTCGTAAGAAATATTCGCAGCACCATAGACCAGGCCTTTAACTATGTTAACTAAAAACTGAGGAAGGTTACACTGTTTTTCAAAACGAGCAAGACTATGACAAATTTGTAAAGCAGTAGGTTTTTTAACAATATAAAAGGACATACCAAATCCAAGGGCACTTTTTGCATCGTCACTAATGTTTTTCGAAGAAAGGTTCAAAACACACTTTGAGCTTGCTTTTTTACTCCACTGACTATTTCGAATGAGACTTTTAATTTTGCGATCCAAAATGTTTCGAAGTGAAGAAGTTCTCCGACGCAACTCGTTGTAAATTTCATCAAACAAAGGTTGGA